>BHFT01055967.1:0-40946 GCA_004320025.1 Laticauda laticaudata
TAGTTGTTCCAGTCCCAGATTTGTTACAGCATTGTAGAAGGTTGCATGTATGGGTTCAGTTTTACATTCGTTTAGGGCCACCCCCAACAACCTGGGTCCTCATTTTACTGACCTCGGAAGGATAGAAGGCTGAGTCAAACTTGAGCAGGTCAGGATTGAGAAGGCCTGGCCTAGACCAAAGGAGTAAAACCTATTTTAAGTCCAAAACAACAAGACGAGTAACTCTGGCAGAGGCCTCCCTGATTTACTGGGTTATAAAAAGGAGAGGATGTATAATATTTTAATTAATTAATGCATCAATCAATTAAATTCGTGGAATGGAGAAGCCTCCAGAAGTTGTGGGTGTATCATCACTGGAGGTTTTTAATAAAAGTTTGGACAGCCATTTGCCTGAAATGACACAGGATTTCCCACTTGAGCTGGAAAACCTCTAAGGTCCCTTCCCACCCTGTCGTTCTATATTCCAATGCAATCAGTCTCGCAAGATTGTGCTATTATATTTCAATAAAGTATAGTTTTAGTCTACCTGTGGAGTTGATTCTCAGGTCTAGTCTAGTCTACCTAGTGGGGCTATCGGCTTTTTATTCAATCAACCCAGTTGTCGCTTTCTAATATCTGGGAGGAGGGAGGGGGGGAAAAGGACTTTCTTCTCTTTCTTGATTTTTCCTGAACTGGAGAGGCTTGCAACTGAACCTTGGACCATGTGTAAAACAGGGCCTGTGCCATTGATAGAGCATGAGATTGCTGCAGTTGCCTTAATCAAGAAGTGCTGGGAACAATCTGATAATGCTCTGCCCATAAAGATCTCCCATACTCAGTAATCCATCCATCTCTGCGTCTCTTTGAATTAGAGCAAATAATTAACAAGCAGAAGCCTTCGAGGTGGTTTGCCTTATCTGTTGCTAAGAGCTGGGGAAATAAGCTTGCCTGTGGTTGCACCAGTTTGTCTTTCTCTTAATCACCTATCTGCTTTAAATTATTCGCACATTGGCTGTGATCAAACAAACCTTCTTAGTCAGATAAAGACCTTGCAGATAATTCACAGAATTTGCAAAATTTGATTAGAATTACTTTTTACAAAAAATTCTATAGCTTCGGATCTGCAAATCCAGCCCGTGTGTGGTTTGTTCGTTATTCCAAAAATGATGAAAATCCCAAATAGGCTATCTCAGGAAGCATATTATCTGAAAACAGTCACATCTTCCAAAGTCAGTAGGGTACAATCATTAGGATTTTAAAATTAATACAAGGGAGATTCAAGTTTTAGATCCCTTCAGGCATGGTTTTCAGTTTGTATGCCAATCTGTAGCACTTCTCTTAACATGTTAAATCTTAAACCCAGATTAACAAATCTCAGTGGTCGTCTTCTGTAGCATATTGTATGGAACCAGACATTGTCTGTACTGAAAAATAGGATAAGGATTAAGATAGAATAGAACAGAATAGAATAGAAAATAAAGAATAGAAATAGAAAATTGAGAATAGGTTAGAATAGAATAGAATAGAATAGAATAGAATAGAATAGATAATAGAGAGTAAAAATAGAATAGAATAGAATAGAATAGAATAGAACAGCATAGCATATAGGAATAGAATGGAATAGAAAATAGAGAATAGAATAGAATAGAAAATAGAGAGTAAAAATATAGAATAGAGTAGAACAGAATAGAAAATAGAATAGAATAGATATTGGATATAGAATAGAATAGAATACAGAATAGAATAGAATAGAATATTCTTTATTGGCCAAATGTGATTGAACCCACAAGGAATTTGTCTCCAGTGCAGAAGCTGTTAGTGTGTAGTACATATAAGCAACAAAATGATAAATCACAAATCATAAGACACAAACGACAAAGTGATAGTCATAAGATATCAATAGGAGTAGGCAATAGGAAGGATGAGAAGGATAATAGCAATATAACCCTATTACATAGATAGATACCCTTAAGCATAAGACAATGCTGTGGGAGTTAGTGTTTAGCAGAGCGATGATATGCAGGGGAGGGGAACTGTCTTTGTGGCCTAGTTTGGTAGGCAATGCCCTATAGTGGCTTCCTGAGGGAAGGAGTTGAAACAGTTTATGTCCAGGATGTGAGGGGTCTGTAAATATTTTCCCAGCTCTCTTTTTGATTTGTGCAGCATACAGGTCCTCGATGGAAGGCAGGTTGGTAGCCATTGTTTTTTTCTGCAGTCCAAATTACTCTCTGAAGTCTGGGTCTGTCTTGTTGGGCTGCAGAACCAAACCAGACAGTGACAGAGGTGCCGATGACAGACTCAATCATTCCTCCGTAAAACTGAATCAGCAGCTCCTCGGGCACTTTGAGCTTTCTGAGTTGGCACAGAAAGAACATTCTGTGTTGTGCTTTTTTGATGATGTTTTTGATGTTAGGTGTCCATTTCAAGTCCTGGGAGATTATAAAAGTCAGAAATTTGAAGGTCTCTACCATTGATGCTTTGTCTCCTTATATTATAAGAAGTAATAGAATAGGAGAGGTTCTCCTAAAATCTATTAACTTCTCTACAGCTTTAAGCATGTTCAGCTCCAGATTGTTCTGGCTGCGCCACAGGGCCAGTTCAACTTCCTGTCTATATGTAGATTTGTGACCATCTGGAGTGAGAGAATCATTTATCGATGGATCTTGAACCGTTGATATTCAGGGGAAAATATTGTAAATATTATACAGTAAATCATCATCTTTTAACAACCCCATAATCCCTGGTCGAGTCTGGGCAACTGAATTGAGTAAGCAGAGTGTTTACTAGCCAGATGCCCTTCCTGTCACCAATGCCAATGCAGATATTCAGCAGATATATTCTCATTGTGTCCAGAGAGAGAACTATCTGGCTCTAACCTAGGATCGAACTCACAGCCTCTGAGGCGGGAGCTCCGCCTCTAGGCCACTGCACCACTCATAAATATTATACAGTAAATGCAATTAAAAATAAATAAATGTGAGCACTCCTGCTGCATTAATGCATCTCCTGAATTTGTAGGTTATGGAATGGGAGGAGCGACAACTCGATCAGCTGGTCAACTTCAACAACTGCAAGATCGATCCGGCTCCCTTCCAGCTGGTCGAACGGACCTCTTTGCACAAGGTAGATTGTGGGTCCTCTTGGAAGAATTATCCTTCTGGGTTCAGTTCCAAGTGGAGGAAAAGACACTGGAAACAGGGAGGCTGTTTGGGAAGATGGTTTAATGATGGACAGGACCACATGCCTGGGAGCTCCAAAGTGAAAAGGACGATCGCGTGCTCCAAGGTGAAAAAAGATCAAGAAGGGCTGAGGTGCTGAGAGTGCCTGGGTTTTATAACCTTTGTTGGGATTTGAATTGGAGCTTATATTCGGGTTGGTTGTCAGACTCCCATGGGGCCATGCAGGGGCAACTCTATAAGCTGTTCTGAGTCCCAGGCTTGGTTGAGCCTTGCTGGATGATGATGCACTGAAAGGGCTTTTGAGCAATTGCTATAGTTTTTCCTGGAGATCTTTGTTATGTAAAGTATTCTGGCCCAGGCCTTAATAGCCCATCCATTCACAAGGTGGGGGTGAGCTTCTGCTTCTGAGATGTTTCTGCTCTTCAGTTTCTACTCTTTTTAAGGGAAGTATTCAGCCTTTTTAATATTTCCTAGGATATTTCAATTTTCTAGGAGAGGGGTGGGTGCTAACTTCCGACAGGCCCAAAGCAGAGCTGGGTGATTTATCAGGTAGTCCTCGACTTAGCCTCTGTTGCACTGTTGGCATCAGTGTACCATGGACAAAGGTCTCCCTTACATTGATTTGATCGTATGGATGGAGCTTTGGGGTGCCATTTTTTCTGTATGTTGCGATGCCCAGCTGAGATGTTTCCCATCTCTTCCAGACGCACACCATCTTCTCCCTCTTGGGAGTGGACCACGCTTACGTCACCAGCATCGGGCGCCTGATTGGCATGGTGTCCCTCAAGGAGGTGAGTAGCACATAGAAGGGTCACCCCAAGAATCCTGAGGGGTTCATGTTGGTTTTGTCCAGTGTCATGCCGTCATGCCAATGTCATAGGTTTTGTCCTATACGTGGCAAAGAAATGTTTCTTAAGGTCATCCTATATCAGCATTTTCAACGTTGGCAAGTTTAATATATGTGGACTTCAACTCCCAGCCAGCATGGGCAGAGTCAGCCTGCAATACTGCATTCTAACCACTGGCTCCTCAATTTATGGGCTGCCCATCTCATCCAAAGGCAACTCTGGATAGCTGTTGTGGTTCACTGGCAGCAGGTGTGGATGGCTGAGGTCTCGGAGAGCAGAGACTCAGATGAGGGGCCTGCGTGTGGTGCAGGGATGGGGCCAGGACTATCAGAGAGTGGAGAGCTGCCTTCAGACATTGTGGAAGCCGGCAGCAGTGATGAAGAGCACCCTGAGGAGCCTGTGCCAAGTGCACATGCAGGTAGGGCTGCTTGAAGGAAAGACTTGGGAGTATGGCTGCAAGCTAATGGCCCCTCCCTGAGGAGATAAAAGCCCGCTGAGAAACCGTAGTTCTTTGCAGAAGGCAAAGCCTCTGCAGAAGGCAAAGCGGTTCTCTGACGTTAGGAATATCTGAGTTGGTGTTACCTCTGAGAAACACAACCTTAATAACGAATCATTGAAATAGACCACAAGAACCGTCGCTTGCAAAACCTTGACAAGACTCTTTCTTATCAGAGCTAATTGGTTTGAAGCAGCCTTTTACCCGTGAAGGAACGGGATTCGTAAGGAAACATTAAAAGTTGTGCTGTTACCTTTGTCTCGTGTTTGGTTCCTTGGAACCAGGTTTGGGTCAGAACAATAGCTTACAAACCTCAGCTAGTACAATTTTCACCCAATAGCAGCCACCATGCTGATCTGGTCTGATTGAAGTCATAAGTCTAGCAGGTTTTATGGCCATCTTGGTGGGAAAAGGCTCTTAGGATGTCAGTTATCTGGTCAGAATAGATAAGTACAAGTGGACCTCAACTTATGACCTCAGGTAAGCCCAAAATTTTATGTTGCTAAAGTGAGTTTTGTCCCGTTTTATGAACTTTCTTACCACAGTCGTTAAATGAATCACTGCAATTGTTAACTTAGTAACATGGTTGTAAAGTGAATCATTGACTTAGGGTCGCAAAAGGGGACACTGCAACCGTCATAAATATGAGTCAGTTGCCAAGCGGCCGGATTTTAATCGCGTGACCATGGGAGATAACTACATCGGTCCTAAGTATGGAAAGTGATCCTAAGTCCCTTTTTTCTTTCAGTGCCGTTCTAATTTCAAACGGTCGCTAAACAAACTGTTGTTAAGTCGAGGACTATCCGTATGGATTGGGTGAATGCTGCTGTCCCCTTTCATAGCAATAGCACTTAGACTTATATGCCGCTTCACAGTCCTTTTACAGTGTTGGAAGAAGGATCCTTCCGGGTTCAGTTCCAAGTGGCGAAAAACACACTGGAAACAGGGAGGCTGTTTGGAAAGATGGTTTAATGGTGGACAGCAGGATCACACGGCTTGGAGCTCCTGAGCGAAAAGGACGATCACACGCTTCAAAATGAAGGGAAAAGGATCAAGAAGAAAGAGAAGGGCTGAAAGGGCTGAAAGGTTGAGATTTGAATTTGAGCCATGGGGCCGTGCAGGGGCAACTCTGTAGGCTTTTCTGAGTCCCAGGCTTGGTTGAGCCTTGTTGGATGATGATGTAACGAAAGGGCTTCGGGCAATTCCTATTATAGCTCTACCTGGAGTAGATCTTTGTTATGTAAAATAGACTGGCCAAAGCCAGAGCGATGGCCCATTAGCAAAAAGGGGGGGGAGGTGAGCTTCTACTTCTGAGGTGAGTTTCTACTTCTCTTTTAGGGGAAATATTCTGCCTTTTTAATATTTCCTGAGGTATTTCATTTTTCTAGGAGAAGGGTGGGTGCTCACTTCCTACAATAGCCCTCTCTGAGCGTTGTACAGAGCCAGCATATTTGCCCCTAACAATTTTGGGTCCTCATTTTACCCACCTCAGAAGGACGAAAGACTGAGTCAACCTTGAGCCTGGGGAGATTCGGACTGCCAAATTGCAGGCAGCCGGCAGTCAGCAGAAGTAGCCTGCAGTACTGCACTCTAACCCATTGCGCCGCCACGGTTCATCCTTTCCTCTTCCTCTCTTCCAGCTGCGCAAAGCCATTGAGGGTTCGGTCACCGCCAAAGGGGTGAAGGTGCGCCCTCCGCTGGCGAGCTTCCGGGATAGCACAACCAGCAGCAGCGATATGGAGGCCACCGATTAGGTGGTCGACACCCTAGCCGCCGTCGCTGTGAGGTAGGGAGCGCTCAAGTCGGGGAGGGAGAGCGACGACAAGTACCAGTGACGACGGGTGTGAAGAGCCTACCAACCAAGAGACGATTCATCATTGCCATGCCTGGGCTGTTGCTCTTGCAGCTGGGCCTCTTCTAAGGATGCCTTTACATTCCAGCTTTGGAGACTTTAAGAGGATGGTCTGTTCCTGGAATAACTGGAGAATTGCCTTCCAAAACCTTGAAGCTGGGTACCTAGTGCCCCGTTTGCTCCATCCTTGGTCTCAGGGTTGATTTAAGACTTAACCTTCCCATTCTCATCTCAACTTCTCCATACCTCCTTGCACCCCAAGGCTGGCGCATCTCACTCGGGCCACCTCCGAGCATCACTGAAGACCTCGTTTGTTGGTTCTCAGCATCTTTGCAGGTGGCCAGTCCACCAGGGAAAGGAGCTGGTGAGGCATTTGTCTTCCTCGCAGTCTCATCACTGTGCCCTGATTTTCAGGTTTGAAAGGAAAAAGGAACTTTTCGGCGCGCATGGAGCATCTGTGGACAACTGTGCTGAAACCTCTGGGCTTCTCTCCCCATGTTCTGAATCTTCCCCTCCAAACCTTCAGCGCTGACCCAGCCGTACCATGTATGGCTAGTCCCCTTTGTAGGAGAAATCCTAAATAATGGGTGGGATTTGGGGGGGTGTTCTTGGTAGGGCCTGAATAAAACCGACACTGGATTTCTTGAACTACTGAACTGGGCAACCCACTTCCTCCCCTCTGCCAGATCCTAGAATTCTTCCCTTCCGACTTCCTCTCTCTGTGGAACCCACTCATGCTGGAATCCACAGGCAGAGGAGAGGGAAAGAAAGATGGCTGTATGTACGTACCGAAGATTTTTTTATACATATCTATCTATATTAATTTAATTACAGAAAAGAATACAAATAGAGCTATATTGTAAACCAAGGAGTGTCTGATGTGTTGTCTAAGCCATAGACGGTGGTGGGTATCTGGTCTGGTTTGTTCATTGACATGGCCCAGGTCACAACTAGGATGAAGAGAAGGGTGGGTATCAGTATGAGCCAGTTTAGCCTAATGGTTAAGGCTCCAGTCTGGAGATCATGAAGCTATGAGTTATCATCCCACTTTAGAAAGGAAAATCAGCTTGGTGACTTGGGCCAATCACTAGGAGATTATGAGTTCTAGTTCCGCTTTAGGCATGAAAGACTGCTGGTTGACTCTGGGCCAATGACTAGGAGACTGTGATTTCTAGTCCCGCCTTAGGCATGAAATCTGGCTCGGTGACTGGGCTGGTCATCAGAATATTGTGAATTCTAGTCCCTCCTGAGGCATGAAAGCCAGCTGGGTGACTTTGGCCCAATTTAGACATGAAATCTGGCTGGGTGACTTGGGCCAATCACCAGGAGACTGTGAGTTCTAGTTCTACCTTAGGCAGGAAAGATTCCACTCAAAAGATTGAGTTAAATCCTAAGTATCAGCAGATATTTCTCTCCTAGCACACAAAGAGAAAATATCTGCTGCAAACTCTATGTGGCGTTAAGAAGGGCATCCAGACAGTAAACTCCCAGCCTCTTCCAGTCACTCCAATTTTATCCCAAATTAAGGGATTACAGGGTTGTAAAAAGGGAGGTTTTTTTTCTTTTTAATCATGGTTAGGTGGCTTTCATGTTGTGCAGGCCTAGTTCGGCTCCAATTCGGTCTATTGGGGGAACTCAGGAAGTGGTTAAACTGATAACCCAGGTTAAAGATATTATGTGAATGCGGTCAATGTCTACTTTTCTTTTTTGGGAGGGAGGGGGAGAAACTCAAGATCCTTTTCAATAAATTATTTCTTCTCATCTCTGATTTCCTCCATAAATTGATCGAGCCAACCAGATCTTTCAGGTAATCTCCCCCCAAATATCCCAGCTGGTGCAAACTAGTTAATAACTAGGTGGGAGATGTCTAGAAATTCCAGACTTAGAAAAAAAATATTGCTGAAGAATACATTTGCAAATTCCCTCCATGCATTTGTTAAAAATGAGTATATCCTTGTAATCTCCCAGAATCACTGAATTAAGACAGTCTGAGTTTCCCACTGTTCCAGGGTTCCTAAACAGATGTGCTTCCAGTTCTGAAAGGAGTCCAGAGTCCATGGGAGATAGGCGACCAATGCATATTTATTAACAAGAATGGGTGTAAGTCCCCAAACATCTGGAGCACCACTTGAAAACCATCAGCATCGACAAAAATCACCATCAGTCAATTGCAAAAGGCAGCTTTACGCGGAACAGCTTATATCTTGAGACAATCCCTTTAACACCACCAAACAACACCATAGGTCTATCCCAGGTCCTAGACCTGGATAGGTGGATAAAAAAGCCAAAACCAGGCTGAATTCTGACTGATTGTGCATAAAAATAACCATAACCATTTCTTCACTGAGACTGGCCTAAAGAATAGCTGTGTTTCCTTAAAACAAGGGTCTCCAAACTTGGCAACTTTAAGATTTGTAAACTTCAACTCCCAGAATTCCTCAGCCAGCTATCCTGACTGGGGAATTCTGGGAGTTGAAGTCCACCAGTTTAAAGTTGCCAAGTTTGAGGACCCCTGTTTTAAAACAAGGGTCTTCAAACTTGGCAAGTTTAAGACTGGTCCTGAAGTTGAGGGTCTTAAGGACTCGGTTGTACTGACCTCCTTCTTAAGACCCTCAACTTCAGGTGTTCAGAATAATCTGTCAAGTTTGAAGACTCCTGTTTTAGAAAGCTGGCTAATCCCAGCTAGGATTTAACAAAAACAAAACAATGTGTTTGCTCTCAGTTTTTTCCCCCAAACCTTTCAATACTGAGAATGCCAGATTTCTTTTAAATAATTTCTATGTTAGGTGAGATTAAACTGCAGGGAAAGTTTAACAAATTATAACCCTGTTGGAAGAAATTTCCTGAGTTCATTTCCCAGCTGGGAAGCAGTCACTGATGCACGGAAGCCAGCTGCCAGAAAAGGGATCAAATTCAGCAAAGCAAAAAAAGAAGTGACACAGCTCGAGTATTTCTGGCTTACAAGCAGATTTGGAGGGGAGGGGGGAATGAGCCTTTTATGCTTCAAAGTTCCTGCAGCTCGATGGGTTTATTTGTGTGCCTCTAAGTGATTGCCCTGGATCCTGTCTTCCGACCTTAATGGGTTGATCCTGTCCCCAGGACCTTTGTCTTTCCGATCCTGGGGATTAATCTTGTCAGGGGGCAGAAAAAGGGAAGTTCTGTTTTTGCCTTGGTGAGTTATTTTTAGCCAGATTCTCCTTATCTTAATGGCTCTACTTAAGTGTTTCTGTTGTCAGCTCTGTTAGCAGGGCTGCTCTGAGTTTTTTTTTTCTTTCAGCTGGTGATTCTTGGTTTTCTTAAAGAAGGAAGGGAGCTGTCTTGAGTTTCTTGGCATTGTTTTCTGAGGTTTCTGATGCTGTGAGGTTTCTGGCACTGTCCTTTTGGGGTGTACTTCCCACAACCCCTTTTTAGAAAATAGAGTGGAGTGGGATAGAATAGAATATACAGTAGAATAGAATAGAATATAGAATGAGTAGAATAGAATTAGAATAGAAATAAAATAGAGTAGAATATACTGTAGAATAGAATATCAAATAGAATAAGAATAGAATACAGAATAGAATATGGAATAGAATATTGAATTAGAATAGAAATAAAATAGAATACAGAATAGAATAGAATAGTATAGAATAGAAAATATGGAATAGAATAGAATATTCTTTATTGACCAAGTGTGGTTCGACATACAAGGAATTAGTCTCCATCTCTTTTCCATCTCTTCCCAAAATCTCCCTGTATTTTCTCTCTTTGCACTTGAGTCTTTTGGCTGATCCTGAAATGCATATCCATTTGCAGGAACTTAGTAGCTCTCTGGCATTTTTTCCCCCTCCTACGTGGGTCCCAAAGCAAAACCCAGCAATCATCTCCAGCAACTATTGGAAGACAAAACCAGGGGTTGATGGTAAGAATAAAACCGCTGCCTACATAAGTTCTTTGCTCAGTTATGAAATCACAAGATTCAACAGCACAATTCCCAGAGAAAAAAAAAACCAGCGGGCAGCCTTGCTTTTAATCATTTAAATGAGTCCCTTTTAAAGTGTTTGATTTAAAGCTTAATTACTGTAATTTAAATGCTAATCCACTCCTTTACATACATAAACTTTCTGGATTTCTGCCTGGAAAAAAAAAAAAAGCATCCAAAGTTCCTTGGACCCTGACTTAACTGCAGTGATTCATTTAACAACAACAACTATGGGAAGAAAGATTGTAAAAGGGGGCTAACAGAACTCACAGAGTTGGAAGGGACCTTGCAGGCCATCTAGTCCAACCCCTCGCCCAAGCAGGAGACCCGACACCATTTCTGACCAATGGCAGTCCAATCTCTTATTGAAAATCTCAAGTGATGAAGCTCCCACAACTTCCGAGGGCAAAAGCTGTTCCATTGGTTGGTTGTTCTCACTGTCAGAAAGTTTCTCCTTATTTCCAGGTTGAATCCTTGTTCAGTTTTCATCCATTATTATTGGGCAAAACTCACATCACTGTCTTTGCTTATCAACAGAAATTTTGGGCTCAACAACTGTGGTTTTAAGTCGAGAACTATGTATATTCAAGGGGAGATTGGACTGCCATTTGTTGGGGATTGTGTAGGGCAGGGATGCCGAACTCTTTTGGCACCGAGAGCCAAAAAGGGAGCATGTGCATGCGTGCACTTGTTGGGGATGAAACCTGGAAGAGGAACTGCCCAGGGGGCTTGCTGCATGCTAGGAAATAAACTTCAGGCTTCCAGTGTGCACCCTTCTGATTTCCGGTGTGCATGCGTACATGACGAACATATGGCCGGTGTGCATGTGCACGGCAGAAAATGGAAGACCAGCTCTTCGGTTTCTGGCACTGTCGCACACACGAAGGCCAGCTGATTGTCGCACGTGCCAGAAACCCAGAAGAGGAATGGACGAAGCCTCGTGTACCAGCGACAGAGGTCTGCGGGCCACTTCGGGCATGCATGCCGTAGGTTCATCATCACAGGCAGGGGTGGGATTCAAAATTTTTAATAACTGGTTCTGTGAGCGTGGCTTAGTTGATGGGTGTGGCTTGGTGGTTATGTGACTGGGTGGGCATGGCTTGGTCATGTTATTGGCTGGGCATGGACAACTCAATATCACTCACATTGAGGCACGCATCTCCTTGCCTGGCCTCTCATGACTGTGGGGATGCTGCAACAGTCGTAAGTGTGAAAAATGGTCACAAGTCACTTTTTTCAGTGCCATTGTAACTTTGAATGGTCCACACACACAAGCAAAGTACCAGCAAAGGGGGGGGGGACTCCAGAGAAGTCCCAGAGACAGGAAATCTAGTCCTGCCAAGAATGTAATCAGGGTTAACAGAGAGGCAGTTTCTGTAAGCAACCCCAGAATGTTTCCTTCCTGCCTTCCTTACAGGATTAGGCCAGTAATTTCTTCTAGCAACCGGTTCTCCGAACTGCCTGGAATGTTAACCGGTTCTAGTGAATACGTTCGAACTGGCAGAATCCCACCCCTGATCATGGGTATAGGGTCTCCTGCTTGAGCATGGGGTTGGCCTAGATGACTACAAGGTCCCTTCCCATTCTGTTAATCTATGTTATGATGCCAGCCTAAAACCCAGACCCTACCAGTAGTGGTGGGTTTCCAAAAATTTTTCTACTGGTTCTGAAAGCGCACATGCGCACAGAGCCCAAAAATCGCCCTCTGTGTCAATGCTGGTCAGCTGAGCTCTGCCACACAAATCAGCTGAGCTAAAATACAAGGGAATATAGGAAAGGTAACAGTTGGGGGTGGGTGGACGGGGCCAACTAGAGGTGATATTTGCCGGTTCTCCGAACTACTTAAAATTTCCGCTACTGGTACACCTGAACCAGTCCAAACCAGCTGAATACCATCTCTGCCTACCAGGTAGCAGGAGAGATTTATCTTTGTTGCCACCTATCCACCATCAAAGGCACTGCAGCCCTCCCACCTCCCCAAGCTTCAAGCTTCTAGACCTCATGGCATTTTTTTTTTTCATAGAAGCTGTTACTTTGCACACCCCAACAATGGAAGAGCACAGCCATTGCACAAGAGATTCAATGGAGGGCTTTCTGTCTCTCGCTGCACATACAATTAGTCCTCAACGACCGTTGAATGTCCAAAATCACGACAGCGCTTTAAAAAGTGACTTAACAACCAGTCCTCGCACTTACAACAGTCTCATCGTTGCTGTGCTCATGTGATTGGAATTTGGGCACTTGGCAGCTGGCATGCACTTATGATAGTTGCAGCATCCTGGGATCAATCAGGGCCAGTGGGGGAAGACTCATTCAGTAGTAGTAGTCGTAGTTGTAGTAGTAGTTTATTGTCATTGCACCTCGTACAACAAAATGAAATGCTATCTTCAGTGTACATTATACATAAGAAAACTATAAAACGTAAAACACAAACGCACATCCTTCACATTCTATGCAATTGAATAGAAAACTCCTGATGCTGCACTGTTGGAAGAATGATCCTTCTGGGTTCAGTTCCAAGGGGGTAAAAAAACACTGGAAACATGGAGGCTGTTTGGAAAGCTGGTTTAATGGTGGACAGGACCACACGGCTTGGAGCTCCAAAGTGAAAAGGACGATCACATGCTTCAAGATGTTGGGTGAAGGAAAAGAAAGGCCAAGATGCTGAGAGATCCTTAGTATTATGCCCTCTGTTCCTGTGCAAGAAATGTATCCTATTGGCTGTCAAGACTCCCAGAGGGCGGGATCTTAGCTAACTTTGTCGGCTTTGTCTGGACCCACATGGCTTCACATGAGTGCTGGCTGATGCAATCTTCCCAGGCCAGGTGATGAGATGGGTGGAGGTCTTTGTGATGTAGAATACTCCTGCCCAGCCCTTAATGGCCCGCCCATTAATGAAGGCGGGAGGTGAGCTTCTGTTTCTGAGGTGAGTTTACTCTTTGTAGGAGAAATATCCTAAAATATTTCATTTTCCTAGGAGAGGGGTGGGTTTTCACTTCCAACAGCACTATATAGTAGAATTCAATAGAGTTACTGCCCTGCGATAGAAGCTGTTTTTCAACCTATTTGTTTTTATTGTTCTGTACCGTCTGCCCAAGGTGCCCAGGATGAGATGGATCTTTGAGGATGTTTTGAACTTTTTTAAGGCAATGGGAGCTATAAAGCTCTTCCAAAGAGGGGAGAGGGCAACCCAGGATCTTCTGGGCAATGACATTAACCCTTTGGAGGGCTGTCCTATCTGCCACTGTGCAATTGGCAAACCCTACAGAGGTGCAGTAAGTTAAAATACTTGATGGTGCAGTGGTAGAAGGTCACCAGCAGTTTTCCATTCAGTTGTTGTTTCCTGAGCTCACTTCACAAACATATGATTCATTTAACAACTGCAGTGATTCAACTTTGACTTTAGGTTTTCCCGATTACATAGGTGTGTTTCTATAGAAATGGCTAGCATCTACGGTGAAACTTCGGGTTGCGAACGCTTCTGTTTGTAACCAAATCAGATGACGACCAACAAATCCACCTTGAATCGTGAATCGGGTCATGATTCAAAAATCGGGTGGTGAACAAAATTGACGTGGAAACAGGGGTGGGATTCTACCGGTTTGGACCGGTTCTATAGAACCGATTGTGATGAATCTGCACAGTTCGGAGAAGCCGCAAATCGTGCCCCTGGCTGGCCCCACCCCTCTCCGCCCAGTCAGTCCTGATCGTGCATGCACGACATCGCTGACTGCGTTCTTCCCTGCCCAGTTATTCCTTAAGGTATTTCTTGTTTTTTTTCCCTCCTGACGATCAGCTGTTCTGATGATCAGCCGTGTTGGGATCCCCCTCGATGTCACACTCCTTCGCCCAGGAGGCTTCCCCGAAGCCCAGGAGGCAAAAAGGGGCATGTGGGGGGGGACACCTGTTTTTTGCTTTCCTGGGCCCTAGGGAAGCCTTCTGGGAGCAAAAACACCCCCCCCCAGGAGTCTTGCCTGAGGCCCAGGAGGCCCCAAAAAAGAGCATAGGAAGGGTGCTGCGCCACCCCATGCTCTATTTTTTGCCTTCCTGGGCCCCAGGGAGGCCTTCTGGGAGCAAAAATGGGGGAGGGGGGCAAAAGCAGGGGAGGGGCTGGAAAAAAGCCACACCCACCCAGTCACCTAGCCACGCCCACCTAGCCATGCCCACAGAACCGGTTGTTAAAAATTTTTAATCCCACCCCACCGCACCATTCCACACCATTTTTTTTTTTTGTGCTGAAGCATGCGCAGTCAGTCGTGTTTCCAGTCACGACCAAATCGGGTTGCAATTGTAGACCTGGGAACAGATTATAATCGTGACCCAAGGTTCCACTGTATTCCCCTATAAAAGTAAAAAGTTGAGATTTTACATTGCTACCTTATTTTATTGCACCAAAAGGAATCGGAAATTAGTGGGGTTTTTTCCTCCCTACACTTCTCTTTCTTCTACTTTTCCTCCTTTTATTTTCCCATGATCCTTATTTTTAGTTGTATTTTTGCATTTTATATTTTGATAAACTAATAACCTATTTGAACCAGGGGGAAAAATAAGTTAACAACTGCACTGGTTCATTTCTCAACCGTGGCCAAAAAAAAGAAGAAAAAGGTCGTAGAATCGGGAACAACTAACTCAATCAATTCATCGCTTAGGGATGGAAGTTGCAGTCCAAAATTCAGTCGTAAGCCGAGGACTACCATAGGGTTTTATTTCTGTCAAAAGGACGTTGAAGGAATGCATGCCAATGCCATTTGTGGTGCTATGGTATGGCATGGCATGGAGAAAGGATATCCACAAACTAAACTAAGAATCAAAGTATAAGGGAGCTTCAGGTGTGGGCTGATGTGCTATCTTGGGTGATACATTTAGAGCGTCACTTCTGTACGATACAGAGGTGATGTGGACAGCTGGCGCCTCCTAGCCGTGATGATCAACTTGCCAGCATCATTCAGGGAACAACTGACAGACAGAGGATCCATGTCTATTGGTAGCTGGCACTTGTGGGTGAAGGTGTTGGAGACAATGCCATCTTCGGCCATCTGCAAGGCAAGCAAACATAAGTATGTGAGCCCTTTTCGCAAATATCTTCCTGAATTTTTCACTCGGATGCCTCTGAGGCACTACCTGTGATGACCCAGGGCATGGCACAAAGGCAACAGTCAGATAATCAATGAATCCCTTTATTAGCTCCAACTTTGCCCCTAATGTCCAGGTTACCTTCTGGGTGGAGAAAAACTCTCCCAGGAACAGCTTTTGACTGCAAGGAATCAAGTCCAAAACATGGTCAACACAAACTGTAACTTTAAGTCTAATCAAACCAAACTGAGGTAACAAGTTTGGCAGGGCAGGAGCAAGAATTCCAGACACAAAGGCCCGACAAAACTCACATGGTTGGGAAGATGCCAGGAACACAGATAAGCAAAGAAAACACGGGATAAAGTCACATTTGCTCCCAGCAGCTGCCGCAGTCAGCATTCAGTTCTTTTAAACTTTCCTTTTCAGGTGTGGCTAATGAAGGGAATCAGGGCCCTTTCCTCCCCCGTAAGCAACGCAACCCACGTTGCTCTCTTCTCTGTTCCTCCCTGCATGCCCTAGGATGAAGAAGGGGTGGGCCTGGGTGTTCCTCTGAACTCCCTTTCCCTTGTTCTACCTCTCCCCTGCTCTGCCCAGCCAGACTATGTCCTTCCCCATCCTCCTCCACAGCCAATGGAGCCACACTTCCACTCCCTGTCAGCTATTTATTCATCTTCCTCCTTGGATTCAGACTCCGACGGGCATGACACTACCAATGTTGGCTTAAGAACTTAGCTTGAGTTTTTCAAAGGGGTCTCGTCAACGGGAGCATTCCCACAAGCTGCTTGACCTGGTTATCAAATTACTGTCATCCATATTCTGCACGTAAGCCATACGTATCACTGTAATCTGATGAAAGGATGTGGGTTTTAATATCCAGCGTTTCTCAATCTTGACAACTTTTAAGATGCTTGGACTTCAACTCCCAGGATTCCCCAGCCAACATTCAAGGTTGAGAAACACTGGATGAGATTGAAGGTCATCAAGAATACAGGTAGCCTTTGACTTACAACCACAATTGTGCCCAACATTTCTGTTGTTAGAGAGACAGTTGTTAAGTGAGTTTTGCCCCATTTTATGACCCATCTTGCCCCAGTTCCTTAGTTTTTTTCCTTGAAAAAGTTTCACTCCTCATCCAAGCAGCTTCTTCAGTTCTGACTAAATGTTCAGAATCCACCCAGAACTGAAGAAGCTTCTTAGATGAGCAGTGAAACATCTTCAAGAAAAAAGAAAAACAAGGAAATTCAGTTGCCTTTCGAGAAAGCACCCTCCTTAGCACCCAAGAAACTGTCTTGAACTCAGTTTAATCTTTGGTTCCTTTAAGGTTCCTTTCTCCTCTTCCCTCCCCCTCAAGCAGTGTTTCTCAGTTTTGGCAGATTTAAGATGTCTGGACTTCAACTCCCAGAATTTCCCAGCCAACTCTGGAATTCTGGAAGTCAAAATCCACACATCTTAAAATTGTTATGGTTGAGAAACATTGCCCTAAACAGGAACCCTATTTGGGTGTTGATGACTTCAGTGATTAGAACATCACTGAAAACAGCAGAAGACAAACAGAATTAAAACGAAAAAAGATGGACATCCCTTTTTCCTTTTTTATGGCAACCTCCTACATTCTCTTCTTCTTGCCTTCAATCCATGTCCCTCTTTTCCCTCTCATGCTCCCCCACTCACTTCCCGGTCTGTGACTAAGTTTATGCAAGCATTTTAATTCAAATCAAAGATGCATTTGCATAATAGAGGAATCTTGACTTCGGTTCACCTCGACTCGGGGTTTTTGTTCAGGCATGGCACAAATTTTAAAACACAAGTCCGTTCAGTAATCAGGTTAAGTGTGCTGTTTGAAAACATGCAGCACACTGAGACCAAAAAACTGATTTGTTTTACATGAGCTTAGGCAAGGAGTAAGATTTGAGTGAACGTAATACATACGGCCAGTTACTTAGCAGCTGTTCAAAGTTGCAATGGAACTCTGAAAAATTACCTCGAGCCCAGTTGTAAAGTTAACAGATGAACAGAGCTCAAGGGACCCTGGAGGTCTTCTAGTCCAATCCCCTGCTCAAGCAGGAGACTCTATACCTTTTCACACAAATGGCTGTCCTCTTCTTTAAAAATTCCAGTGTTTGAGCATTTACAACTTCTGGAGGCAAGTCGTTCCACTGGTTAATTGTTGTCTCACTGTCAGGAAATTTCTCTTTAATTCTACGTTGCTTCTCTCCTTGATTAGTTTCCACCCATTGCTTCTTGTCCTGCCTTCAGGGGCTTTGGGGAATAGCTTGACTCCCTCTTCCTTGTGGGAACCCCTGAGATATTGGAAGACTGCTATCATGTCACCCCTGGTCCTCCTTTTCATTAAACTAGACCAGTGGGGGCTAACCTTTTTGGGCTCCTGTGCCAAAAATTCTATGCACGCTTGCACACTCGTGCTTGCGTGCCAGCACCCAGAAGGTAATGCGCCCCCCTACGGTCCCTATGCATGCATGCGTAATCCCCCCTCCTGCCCCTGCCACCCCCTTATCTGCACTGCACCTCACAGTTGATTTTTGGCCAGTTTGAGGCTTCTTTCGATCTCCCAGAGGCTTCAGGAAGGCTTCTGCAGGCTTCTCAGGCTGAAAACTAGGCCCGTTTCATCCCTTCGGTATTTCCGGAAAAACAAGAAGTGGCAAAAACGGGCTGTTTTCTGTCTGAAAAGCCTGCAGCTTCCTGAAGCCTCTGGGAGGCCAAAAAAGGCCTCAAACCGGTCAAAAATCAGGTGCCCGCATGCATCATGAGGTAAGTTTGCCTGCAGCTCATGTGCCGGCACAAATGGCTCTGCATGCCACCTGTGGCATGCATGCAACAGGTTCGCCATCACGGAACTAGACATATACCCAATTCCTGCAACTGTTTTTAAATATGTTTTAGCCTCCAGTCCCCTCATCATCTTTGTTATTCTTCTCTGCCCTCTTTACAGAATCTCAATACTGGGTGCCGTATCCCAAGTGTGGTCTTAACCAAGGCATTATAAAGCAGTTTTATTAATTAATTAATTAATTAATTAATTCTATATTATTTTATTATTTTATAAATTATAAATAATTTTATTAATACATAAAATTAATTAATTTTATTAATTTATTTATTAATGCAGCCTAGGATTGTTCCAATGGCCAGTACCACACCTGATCATATTATCACATTTTTCAGACTTGGCAACCAGCCTTCATTTACAACTATGTGTAACATCCTGTGACCTCAATTTACAACATCTTTACTGAAAATATAGTATACCAGTTGCTCCTAGCACACAGTGGGTTCACTGAATAACTGAAGGTTTATATTATGACCATGCTGATTTGTTTTATGACTTCTGCAAAAAGAGAGTTGTACAAATCAGCTTGGTTGCAGGATGCCCCATTTTATGACTGTCATGATTTACGACCACAACGGGCAGTTTCCATTATGGGTGTAAGTTGAAGTCCCATAAATTTCAATCAGAGTCACTGCATAATATGAATGGTGGACTTAACCAAAAGCAATATATTCTTATTGGAAAATAAACTGATTTATGGATGCCATGTGGCATCCATATGGATTCCTTAAGTCAGGGAAAGAAATTATATTTCCACATTGCAAAAGGGGTTGTTGTTAATTTTGGTTTTCCTTTTATGGCTGGTTAGGACTCAATGTGGTGTGAAAGCAGAAAATGGGTTAATTCAGGATCCAGGGCAGAGGTGGCATTCAGCCAGTTCTGTTAGGTTCTGGAGAACCAGTAACGGAAATGTTGGGTAGTTTGGAGATCCAGCAAATCCCACCTCTGGCCCCATCCCCATCTATTCTCTGCCTCCCAAGTCCCAGCTGATCGGCTGAGTCTTCTTTGGTTGCCCTGAAGAGGAGAACGGAGCTGGAAAGCAGGTTAGTGGGGTGGGGAAGGAATGGAGATTTTTCAGTATCCTTCCCCTGCCACACCCACCAAGACACACCTACCAAGACACGCCCACAGAACCAGTAGTAAATTTTTTTGAATCCCACCACTGATCTGGAGCTTGAACACCACTGAACACCATTGGCATTGACAAAAATCATTATCAGTCAATTGCAAAAGGCAGCTTTACATGGAACAGCTTACATCTTGGGATGATCCCTTTAACACCACCCAACACCACCATATACCTATCCCAGATCCTAGGCCTGGATAGGTGGATATAAAGTCAAAACCAGGCTGAATTCTGATGTAATAATAATCATACAATGACCGTCATAATAACCATAATCGTTCGTTCACTGAGACTGGCCTACCCTGCTTTAGGGATTCCCATGACACAGGTGTCTGCCAGAGTTAGCTTAGCCTCATCAGTGACTGTGCTGCTTGGAGTTAATTGTAATAATTAAGTGAGCTGTTTAACGACCAGAGCAATTCATCCATGTCGACATTCCAATCCCACTTGAGTGACTCCCTCGATTGGGTTTTCATGGGAAGAGGACCTCACATATTGGTTTCTTTTCATCCCTTCTGCATATCTCAGTCCTGACAGAAGCCCCCTTCTTACCTTCTCAGCTTGGATGACAATGCAGTAGTTGTAGGACGTCACCACGATATCTTGAGGTTCAAACTGGCTGAGATCGGTGATGACCTGGTATTTGTTCTCACTGGCCACCACATTGCTGCTGCCCAAGGCTGAGGAATGGACTGACGGAGGGGAGCCTGGGAAGGGAGCAAAAAGAGGGGTGAGTTGTCTGTCTGTCTGTCTGTCTGTATGAGAGAGCGAAGGAGAGAGAGGGAGGGAAAGAGAGAGAAGGAAAGGGAAAGAGATCTCCTTTGAGTTGCCTGAAGCTTTTTTGGCAAGATTTTTTGGGATGTAGTTTGTCATTGCCTCCTTTCTAGGGTTGAGAAAATGGCTGGCCCCAAATCATCAATTGGTCTGGCTTTGTGTCTAAGGCAGGTTTAGAACTCAGGCTCTCCCAGTTTCTAACACAATGCCTTCATTACTAAACCAAGCTGCCTCTGGGGCATCTGTACTTGAGCTGCAACATTGTAAAGGACCCCTAGTGGTGGGAAATGGTATTGGTATCATCCTGCTGCCCTCTAGTGGTGACCGAGGATTCTGCAATCCAAGTACTGTCCTAACCAAGCTTGATGCTTCTTAGGTTTCTCCCCCCACCCCCCAAGATCAGCCAAGATTAATTAATGTTTTTTTAAGGGCGCCCCAGCCATTAATTTTGGAAGATTCACCCCAAGGAAGCATCTTCTTGCTGAACCCTAAACCTAACCCTGTCTTGCCCCCTGTGTTTTCAGAGTTGTAATTGATCATGTTTCAATGTCCAGAAATTTCAGTGATGGTTCATTCAATGTTCATAATTGTCAGATGCATTCATCCATCACAATGGGCTTAATTGGATTTCCTCTTGGATATGTGTTCCATGACTCTTATTAATTCATAATACATGTCCTAATACAAGCAGTCCTTGGCTTAGGACCCCATTTGAACTCCCAACGTCCATCGCTTCCCCCTGGGAAGGTTGCCAATTGTGATCACATTACATTGCAACCATCATAAATTCATGCCAGTAGCCAAGTGCCCGAGTTTTGATCTCACGACCATGACGGATGCTGCAACAATCATAAGTGTGAAAGAAAGATTGTACGTCACTATTTTCAGTGCTGTTGCAACTCTGAGTACACACTAATTGAATGGCTGTAAGTTGAGGACTACCTGTATGTACCGCAAGACTCCTTCCCGAATGGGTCAATTCAAGTATCTGGTAAGAGCTGTGGTGGCGCAGTGGTTAGAATGCAATATTGCAAGCTAATTCTGCTGGGCTAATTCAGCTGACTGTTGGCTGCCAGCATTTTGGCAGTTCGAATCCCACCAGGCTCAAGGTTGGCTCAGCCTTCCGTCCTTCCAAGGTGGGTAAAATGAGGACCCAGATTGTTGAGGGCAAGAGGCTGACTGAAAACTGCTTAGAGAGGGCTGTAAAAGGACTGTGAACTGGTATATAAGATTAAATGCTATTGCTAAGTGCGAAGGAAGGAAGGAAGGAAGGAAAGAAGGAAGGAAGGAAGGAAGGAAGGAAAGTAGAAAAGTAGAAAAAAAAGGAAGGGAGGGGAGGGAAGGGAGGAACAGGCTTGATGGCACAGTAGTTAGAATGCAGTATTGCAGGCTGACTCTGCCCACTGCCAGGAGTTCAATCCTGACTGGCTCAAGGTCGACTCGGCCTCCTATCCTTCCAAGATCGGAAAAATGAGGACCCAGATTGTTAGGGGGCAATAGGCTGACTCTGAAAACTGCTTAGGGAGGGCTGTAAAGCCCTGTGAAATGGCATATAAGTCTAAGTTTTATTGCTGTTGCTAAGCAGATCACAGCAAGCGGACACACATAGTAGAATAGAATAGAAAATAGAATCAGAAAACAGTATTCTCTTAGTCCATTTTTGACCTCATCTAAAGTAGGGATGAGCAACTAGCCTCACCTTGCCTCTTAAGTCCAAGGGGGAGGTGGAACATATCGTGAAGTTGAGTTCCCCCACCCACAAAAGGCTCTCACTCACCTGAATACCCATAGGGTTCCTGAGTTCTCCCTGCCCCAAAGATCCCATGGGCAGGGTCCAGGAGGGGCTCGAAGCGATGTTTACTCGGCGTGTAGGTGCTGATGTGCTCGGAGCGGAAAGTGGACGAAGAGCTCACCGAAGACATGGCCCTTGGGGGTGCCCAGCGGCTGTGCAAGGCTCTTTGTGAAAAGGCAGGAGTAGAGGGCACGTCCTTGGGCAGAAGAAGCTGTGATGATGCCCATAATTGGCTTTTTGCAATGCTCTTTGGGTCCCACACACTGGAATGCAAGATAAGGAAGGCTGCCGTTTCAGTCCCTGGAAGAAAGAAGGCAGAGCGACACTCTCCCTAATCCAGGAGAGGAGCAACCAGGAATTAAGGAGAAACTTGCTAACAGTGTGAACAATTAACCAGTGGAACGAGTTGCCTTCAGAAGTTGTGAGTGCTCCATCACTGGAGGCTTTTAAGAAAGCCGCTTGTCTGGAATATTATAGGGTACAACTTGGCAACTTTCAGACTTGTGTACTTCATAGCTGGCTGGAGAATTCTGGGAACTGAAGTACACAAGTCTTCAAGTTGCCAAGTTTGGGGAGTCCTGGTATAGGGCAGGAGTCAGCAATCCATGGCTCTGGAGCTGCATGTGGCTCTTTCATCCCTCTGCTGCAGCTTCCTGTCCCTGGTCAGTAAAAGGAAAAAGGACACCATGCTTAGAAGAGACTCTATGATGGGGGAAACCGGACTTCCGGTTGGCAGAAGAAAAAGGATGCCGCGCTAGGAGGAGACTCGATAGTGGGGAAACTGGAGTTCTGGTCAGCTCCAGAACTGAACAGAGGGGCTTCTGGTTAGGACCTTTGTGGTTCTTTGGGTGTTTAAGGTTGCCGACCCTCTGTTATAGGGGTCTCCTTCCTGAGCAGGGGGCTGGACTAGAAGACCTCCAAGGTCCCTTCAAGCTCTATTCTGATGATTCTACCTTCTCCGAGTCACCTGCATTTGGGTGCCTCCTGCCGCAAAATGACAGGTCTGGCTGGAAATAGAGAAGCTTCTTACAAGCCAGAAAATACTGCCTCCCTGTCAGTCTCCAACGTTAATACAGGGAGTAGGTTCATTTAAAGACCATTCAAATTAAAAAGGCATTTTAAAAAAAATTAAAATTAAATGAAATTTTAAAAAATTAAAATTAAATTTTTAAAAAATTAAAATTAAATTTTAAAAAATTAAAATTAAATCAAATTAAATAATAAATATAATTAAATTAATTTAAATTAAATTAAATTAAAACGGCATTTTAAAAAAAGTGACTTACAGCCGTTTTTCACCCTTAGGACCACTGCAGCATCCTCATGGTCACGGGATCTAAATTCAGATGCTTGGCCCCTGACTCATATTTATGATGGTCGTAGCGTCCCGGAGTCATGTAATCTTCTTTGGGTGACCTTCTGACCAGCAAAGACAAGGGGGAAATCAGATTCACTTAACTATCATTTTACTCACTTAACAATTGGAGTGATTCACTCAGCAAGAAAGGTCGTAAAATGGGGTGAAACCTGTTTCAGCACTGTCTTGCTTAGCAACCAAAACGTTGAGCTCAATTGTGAGTCGTAAATTGAGGACTACCTGAATTGAGCAAGCCCCTAATCCTCATCAGGTCTGGCAAAAGGTTTATATGAACAGAGAGGTTGGGGAGGGGGGTCCCCCAGAGTTTGGTAGTAGCCAGCCCGGCATCCCTTTACTGGTAGCCAAACTTTGTAGATTTGACAGCCCAATAATTCCTGGAGGCACAAGGATATTTCATCTGGGCTTTGTAAGGGAAGCTGCTCCAGACAATCCTGGTTGTGGGTTTCAGAAGTGGGACGGTAATAGCTTGCCTACCCTATAGGTACGCGGTGGCTCAGTGGCTAAGATGCTAAGCTTGTCAATCAGAAAGGTCAGCAGTTAGGCGGTTCGAATCCCCAGCACCGCCTAACGGAGTGAGCTCCTGTGACTTGGCCCAGCTTCTGCCAACCTAGCAGTTCGAAAGCATGTAAAAAATGCATTTAGAAAAATAGGGATCCCTTTGGTGGGAAGGTAATAGCGTTCCATGCGCCTTCAGGCATTTGGTCATGCCAGCCGCATGACCACAGAGACGTCTTCGGACAGCGCTGGCTTCTTTGGCTTGTAACGTAGATGAGCAACGCCCCCTAGAGCCGGAAATGACGAGCATGTATGCGCGAGAGGAACCTTTACCTTTATCTTACCCTATAGGTAGTCCTCACCTTACGGCCACAATTAGAAGCAGATTGCTAATCAAGGAGGTTGTTTAATGAGGCATGCTTGATTTTATGGCTTTTTTTGTCCACGCTTGTTAAGTGAACGACTGCCATCATTAAGTGAATCACATAGTCATTAAGTGAATCCAGCTTCTCCCAATGACTTTGCTCTTTGGAAGCCAGCTGGGTGGGTCACAAATGGTGAACATGTGATCCCGGGATGCTCCAACCATGTTATATGAAAGCCAGTTGCCATGTGTAACATGGTAAATACATATTACTTGAAAGCCAGTTGCCAAGCACCTGAATTTTAATCCAGGTGACTTGTGGGGAAGTTGCCACAAGACCAGATTGTGAGTCAACTCCCAGAATTCCCCAGTGAGGGCAAGTTGGGAAACCATGTTCCAGAACATGGGATGAGGTAGCAGTAGCAGCAACCGAGATGGCTCCTCTTGGGTCATACATGTGCTCCAGCAGCATTCATGCAAGACATCTCAACCTGGTTGCTGAACAAACCGCTTGAGTGGTTTTACTTCAGGGAAGCCTTTTCTCTTCTGGGGTTGGGGTTGGGATGCATTTCTTTGCTAATATGGGGTCTTCCTTAGAGTAAAAGTGGGTGGAGAGGGGATGCTCCCTGCAGTCAGAAGGTGCTCTCATGGTTATGTGGCCAGCATGGCTATACACCCAGGTGCATGGAACGCATCTGTTAAGAAAATGTCTGTTCACATATTTAAATTTAGTAGCTGGAGCAGTGGGATTGTACAGTGAGCCAGGACACACAGTTGTGCTTGCTTGATTGATTGGAGAATGCTGGCTCCTTTGTGAGGCAATCCGAAGAGGAGAGGAGAGGAGAAAAGAGAAAAGAAAAGAGAAGAGAGGAGAGAAGAGGAGAGGAGAGAGAGAAGAGAAGAAGAGAGAGAGAAGAGAGGAGAGAGAAGAGGAGAGAGAAGAGAGAGAGAAGAGAAGAGAAGAGAAGAGAAGAGAAGAGAAGAGAAGAGAAGAGAAGAGAAGAGAAGAGAAGAGAAGAGAGAAAATAATATGGAAAATATAGAAAATAGAAGCTGGAGGGACCTTGAAGATCTTTTAGTTCAGCCCCCTCCTGCTTATCTGAAATGGTATAGGTTCTCCTGCTTGAACAGGGGGCTGGACTAGAAGATCTCCAAGGTCTCAATTCAATTCAATTCAATTCTAATTTCTATTCTGCAGATGTGGAGGGGCAGTTTGACTTTTTTCCCGCCTTTTTTCTTCTGTGTGCCCTGTGTTGCTCTGTGATTTACCTCAGGATGCTCCTATTTCCCTATCTTGTTTGCTGTAAATAGGGATGTAAAATATTTTTTTATTATTTATATAAAACTACGAGTTTGTGTCAGCATCTCTGACTTCCATTTGGACACCTGCTGCACAATTCCCTGACACCTTCCTCTCTTAATCATCCTCCAATTCTCACACAGTGACCAGCAGAAAAACCAAGCACCCGTCTTCTTTTATTTATGCCCCATTTCCCATTTTCTGAACTGCAGAGTTTGGGTGTATACCAACCACAGGGAGCGGATCTCAGGGACAATCGATTGCGGTTTACGCGTCGCCTTGGGAAACAGGACAGGCGGAGGGAAAAAGTAAATCGATGACCAGCAAGTTGACATATGAACGGCATTTAATGTTAATTACACGGAAAGGAAATCAAATGTAATTTTCATCCTGGCTCCATTCATTCTGGGGAATGTAACATTTGCAGGCTATTTTATGGCTCTCCGTTGCAGGCAGGGATGTCCAGGGATAATGGGACCCCGAAGTCAAGATGATGGACCAAAAATCAGGATGACAATCATCACAGTTGTCATTTTGACATTTTTGGACCATAACCGGTGGACATCTCTGCTTGCTTGTGCAGACAACACAAGCACAGTTCCCTTAGGCATGGATGTGGCAAGTGTCAAATCCACCAGCCTCAGCCAAATTGAATTATGGTACATTAAAAAAAAGAAGAAGAAAGCGGATACCAAACACTCATACTAGATACAGATAGTCCTTGAGGTACAACCACAACTGTGCCCCAAATTTCTGTGAATTTGTTGAGGGAGTTTTGCCCTCATTGTATGACTTTTCTTCCCACATCACTGCAGTCAATTAACACAGTTGTTAAGTGAATCTGTGCTTTCCTGTTGATTTTGCTCATCCAAAAAGTTGCAAAAGGAGATCATGTGACTTTGTTGGGAACCCAGCAATGGTTGTAAGTACGAGTCGGTGGCCAAGCGCCTGAATTTTGATTCCCATGATCATGGGGATGCTCCAAAGGTCGCCAGTGTAGGGGGGAAAAAAGTGATAAGTCACTTTTTTTCAATGCCGTGGAAACTTTGAACAGTCACTAAACTAACTGTTGTAAGTCAAGGACTACCTGGACTCTGAAAGAGATCCAGGAAGGCAGGGATGGAAAGAAACAAAGCTGCTGGAAGCAAGGCACAGAAGAAGAAAAAATGAACAATACACGGCCCGATCGGGTAGAAGAACCGCCTTTTTAATGAATTTACAGATACAAAGAAAACGAAACAGACAATCATACCAGGCCGGACTATACATCAGGAACAAATTGGGGAGGGGGGGAGAAATAGTGACACACAGGAACAAATACTGTGCATTTGGACTGGGACACGGGAGTGCAAGGATCAGAGAGGTTGAGAGGAAAGAGTAAAGAGGGCAAATGCTCTAGGCTTCTTCGGGCATCAAGGGGGAGGCAAGACAGGAGTCTGCACAGAGATTTTTTGGGGGAGGTGGTAGTGGTAGGGAGGGGTGCGTGTGACAGTGCCACCGAATGGACTGGCGTTGCACAGACGATGTAGGAGAAGACGGGCTTAGCAAGGGAGGTTCTTGAATGAGACGTGTTGTTTTCGTTCCCTCCCCATCTCACCCTACTCCTTAGTGGCCTTCCGGTGAAGAGACCCTACACACCCATGGTCACCTGACTAGGTCTTGCTGCACGTCAGATGGGTGAGGCACGGTGAGACTCAACTCTCCATCCCTGAGCCAATCGAAAGGTCCCCAACCTCCCCAGATGCTTGGGAAAGAAACAATCTTCCCAATCTCCATGAAATCTCAAGGGTCCCTGGAATAACTGGGACAAGAAGCCCACCCCCCACAACTATTTATTTTAGCCCCCATGACTAGTTGGTTTATCTGAGACTTCCCGCAACGTCATCCTTACACTAGGCTCTCTGCAACTTCTCCTTCCTTAGAAGAACGTCAACTGTGGTGATAGACCAGTCCTGGATGGTCCTCCTGCCAGTCACATTCCTTCCTCTGAGATCGAAAGAACTATGTGGGACAATCTGCTCCAAAGCAGATGACAGATAATCAGAGTTGGAAGGGACCTTGTAGGTCATCTAGTCCAACCCTCCACTCAAGCGTGAGACCCCACACCATTTCTGACAGATGGCAGTCCAATCTCTTCTTGAAAGTCTCAATTAATGGTGCTCCCACAATTTCCTAAGGCAACTTCTGTTCCATTGGTTGATTGTTCTCACTGTCAGAAAGTTTCTCCTTATTTCCAGGTTGAATCTCTCCTTGTTCAGTTTCCATCCATTATTCCCTGTCTGGTCTTCGGGTGCTTTGGAAAATAGCTTCACCCCCTTCCTCCTCTCTGGGGCAACCCCCCAAATATTGGAAGATGCTCTCCTGTCTCCCTTGGTCCTTCTCTTCACTAGACTAGCCAGGCCCAGTTCCTGTAACCGTTCCTCATATGTTTTAGCCTCCCTAATCATCCTGATTGCTCTTCTCTGTATTTTTTCCAGAGTCTCAACATCTTTTTTATAATGTGGTGACCTAACCTGGATGCAGTACTCTAGGTGTGGTCTTCCTAAGGCTTTATAGAGTGGTATTAGTACCTCCCTTGATCTTGATTGTATCCCTCTGTTAATGCAATTTAGGATTGCATTAGCTTTTTTGGCAGCTGCTGCACACGGCTGGCTCCTATTTAGCTGGTTGTCCATTAAGAGTCCAAGATCCCTCTCACAATTACTGCTATTGAGCTTGGTTTCACCCAGTCTATATGTGCACTTTTGGTTTTTCTTGCCTAAGTGTAGAAGTATAAGCCATGGAGAAAGGGCTGCCACAAAGAAAAAGGGGGGGTCATTCTCCAAAGCAGAGCAAGAAGCAATGGATTGAAGCCAACCAAGGAGGGGACCAATGTAGAACTAAGGTGGCATTTCCTGGCAGTGAGGAATTAATTAATCAGTAAAATTAATTAATTAATTAATCAGGAATTAATTAATCAGTGTTTGTCTTGGTTGCTTGTCTTGGCTGCTTGGCTGTGTTTTCAGGCAAGAGAAGAAATCTCCCCCAATTCAACAAGGGTCAATTCAGTGACCAATCAGGGTTACAGATTTCCCAGGATACCTTAACTACATTTACCATGATACATTCCCTTAAGGGGACAGCTCTCAATTCCTAAGTAACTATCCCAAATCCCATTAACTCTAAACTGTCTGGACAGCACAGCCAGAATAAAACTAGGAAGGAATCCGATGTCTTTCTAAGACAGGCTTCCCAAACTTTTTTTCTTACATTACACAAAACCTCTTTTGAGAAATTTATTTTTACTGTTGATCAGAGAGTCCCTGTTATGACTGGGTAACAGGTTTCTAGGCAATTACTCAAAGAAAAACCTCTTCTGTCCAAGTTTGAGTAATTTAGCAAAGTTTGGGAAGCACTGTGCTAGGAGAAGTTGAGATGGCATCTACAGTCCAGTCCAGGGTGTCCTCAGGATGTGGTTTCAAAAGTCAAGAAGGCAGCTGAAGACAGCTTGTGTTTATGTCCAGGTGGTCAGAAAAAAACAAGATGGCAGCTGCAAGGACATAAATCAAGAACAGCAAGGTTGCCATCTTGAATTTTACAACCATATCCTGCAGCCAACACTGTTTTTCAAACCTTTTTATCCAACTCAGATGCACGAATATTGGTGCTGATGGGACTTTTTTCCTACGAAAACATATCCAGTAGGTCTCAAACTGATTTAATCGTCCTTCCTTCTACCCCCCTCCCAGAAATCTTTGCTAAAAACTGGTGTGTGGACAACCTTAGGACTCTTATCTCCATATCCTCAACTCATTTTACCAAACTACAATTCCCAGAAACCTTTGAAAGAAGTTGTGACAATTACATCAGTATAAAACGGATAGGATTCTTACGGGGCTGATCAGCTTTCCTTCCCCCAGTGCTCTCTATAGCAGGGGTCTCCAACCTTGGCAACTTCAAGCCTGATGGACTTCAACTCCCAGAATTTCTCAGCCAACATGGCTGGCTGAAGAATTCTGGGAGTGGAAGTTCACAACTCTTAAAGTTGCCAAGGTTGGAGACTTCTGCTCTATAGAGTTTCCACTGCTAAACAAGGAAGTGAAGTGGAGGAACCTAACTTCTTCCAAATTCCCAACCTGCAAGGTCAAAGTCCTTGTTATCTCAAGATTCAAAGGAAGCCTATCCCAGAAAACCCTGATGCAGATAAGACCTTGCAATGATGACCCAACAAAAGAGGCATCACTGTGAACTTGTGCCAAACCGCTTGGTGACTGCTTGCACCATCCAAATCTACTTAACGTAGGCTTGGAGAAGAGGTGAGAGGCCAGAAGAGGCTGTATGGAAAAGAGAGACACTCGTGTTTGTCGACCTCAGCCATGTTAAGATGCGTGGACTTCAACACCCAGAATGCTTCAGCCAGCCAAGCCAAGTTGATGGAGGCATTCTGAGAGTTGATGTCCACGCATCTTAACTTGGCTGAGATCGAGAAATACTACCTTAGAGCAAAGGGGAGCAGAATAAAGATCATATTGTGTTTCTCCAAAAATAAGACCTGGCCTTCTATTTTTGGGGCTCCAAAATAAGCACCAGGGCTTTTTTTGGGGGGGTGTCTTTTTGCCCCCACATACAGAAGGTGGAAAGTGTGGGGGCCGATGGGAGCACTGCTACCGCTGGCCTGGTTTTTTCTCCACTGGTCCCCACGCGCTCACCATCTCCTGTGCTGGCCATACCTCCCACCCTCCAGGTCTGATGACAATCTTTACTAGGGCTTATTTTTGGGGTAGGGCTTATATTGGGCACATGCTGAAAAATCAGGCTTGTTTCCGGGATAGGTCTTATTTTTGGGGAAACACAGTAAGTATTCCCAAACCAGGTGAGCCAGGATGGGAGAGCAGAGCAGGGGACAGGGCACCCAAAGGAAATCCATCTGTGTCAGGGCACCAAATCCCAGAAAGACAGAACATGGAAACATACGTACAAAACTATAGAAAAGATCTGGAACAAGGTCGTGTGGACTCTTTGCTTCTTTTCCAAAGAGATGGGGGAGGGGGGGAAATGGAGCACATTAGCATACACCGGGACACCCCCCACCTCCACTATCCTCCCCCCCTTTCTTCCAATGGATCCACAGTATAAAATCTGAGACAATAAAGCCAAGAATTTGCCCCTCGGGCCAGGAGTGGATATTTTTTTTTTGTTTTCCTCTTTTTTTAAAAAAAAAAGCATAACAAATCGCACGCCCTTTCACGTCCCATTTCCGCTCTTGCCACAAACCACAGGAGCTGGGATGGGAAAGGGGGACATACAGGCAAACTCGAAAGTCAGTCGAGTTTCGTAGTCTGAAGAAGAGAAATGATTTTCGGCTTGAAAGAGCGTTAGCCATACCACCACCTGGATAGCGAACGGGGGCACTTCTGGATTCCCAGGGCACCACGATTGGGTTTCGCCTGATGTTCCCCGAGTAACCCCCTCCCCTGAGTTGTGGTAACTCCCACCAGCATCGCCCTTCTTCCGATAATTTGCTCGGTGTCCTCCCCTTGCCTCCCCCCAAGACATTCCCATGCAAAGGAAACAAAACAGGCCACAAGAGAGAAAGAGAGATAAAATGCAGCAGGCAAAACCCACAAAGCCATTAAGCAGGCTCCTGAGGCTTAAAATGGTGGCATCGGATGGCACGGTAGAGCTCAGGAAGGCCTGGGAGGGGAGCTTTCAAACCCGCCATGCCTGCCCATGCTACATCCCTTCATCCCAAAAAAGGGGGAGGATGGAACCATCCCGCTGAAACAACTGATGGGCCGTGGAGCTGGGTGGACAAAAGGTGCCACGGAGCGGGGCAAAAATGGCAGGTGAAGCATGCCACGGAACAGAAGGGGATTCACGGCTCTTCAGCATCCAGCTCTTCTTCGACCTCGTCGTCTTCGTTGTCATCGAGCGACACTACACCAGAGGAGGCCACATCGGAGACTTTTCTCCGGACCTGGCAGCTGTCCCCATGGACTTTGTAGTCCTTGGACGGAAGGCCCTCTGGCTCCTCCTCCGTGGGCGAGAGGCAGGACTCGGTGAAGGACATGGAGTACATAGAGTCCTGGCACTCGAGTTGCGCCAGGCTCCGGAAGGCACATTCTCCGGCAGTCTGTGTGGGCAACTTGGAAATCAGCATGTCCTCCCCGCCGGAGACGGAGCCCAGCAGTTTGGCGGCAAGTTCAGAAGGGGTGCCCAACTCCTTGAGAAGGAAGCTGTCGTCAAGGCTGCAGAGACTGGAGCACAAGGTCTCCGGGGAGATGGTGGACTGAGAGGAATCACTTTCGGGGTCGCAAGAACCTTGTCGGGAGTTCAGGTGGCACAGGCGGCTGTGCAGGAAGCCTTTCAAGAGGGTGTTGGGCGGCAGCTGGCCCACTGTGTCTGCAACACAACAACCAAGAGGGAAGAGTTTAGCAAAGTAGCATTTCAGTTCAGTGCAAAGAAGGACCAGGGGTGACACGATAGCAGTGTTCCGATATCTCAGGGGTTGTCACAAAGAGGAGAGTCAAGCTATTCTCCAAAGCACCTGGAGGCAAGATAAGAAGTAATGGGTGGAAACTCATCAAGGAGGGAAGTAAGACCCATTAGAGCAGGGAGGCAGGGAATGTTGCGGGTCCCAACCCTGAGGGAGATACACCTGGTGGGACCCAGAAGCAGGGCCTTCTTCGTGGTGCGAGGGAGAGAGACCTTATAGTAAGGGGGTCTCCAATCTTACCGGGGATGAGCTCGTGAGAAGACTTTCCGTGACTAGATCTGGTTTTGCCAGCAGACCTGGGGAACCCAGAGCGGGATGAAGCCCATCAAATGGCTAGTGTGATCTGTTGTTGTTGGGGCATGGGGGGTGGAGTTGTTTTTTTTCCTCCCAAATTTTGTTCTGTTGTACTTTACTAATTTATTTGCTTCTTTTTGTTAGTTTTTATTGTTTTTTATTTTTATTTTTATTTGTTTTAAATATGGTTTTACATTGTGTAAGCTGCCGCGAGTCGCCATGGGCGAATAGGCGGCAATATAAATTAAATAAATAGATTTAGGACTAAGGAGAAATTTCCTGACAGTTAGAATAATTAACCAGTGGAACAACTTCCTTCCAGAAGTTGTGAATGCTCCAATACTGAAAATTTTTAAGAAGAGATTAGACAACTATTTGTCTGAAAAACAAAAACAAAAAACGGGTTTCCTGCTTGAGCAGGGGCTGGACTAGAACTGTGATGGCAAACCTATAGCACGCATGCCAGAAGTGGTATGCAGAACCTTCTCTCCAGGCATGCCAGCCATCACCTGTTGTGGCCAGCTGGTTTTCACACACGTGGGAGTGCCAGAAATCAAAAGAGCAGCTCCCCGGCGCAGATGCACACGCATGCACACCGGTCAGCTGGTCTTCTCATGTGCATGCATGCATGCCAGAAACTGGAAGATCAGGTTGCCGGTGTGCAGGTACACGCTGGAAACCAGAAGCTCAGCTTCCCAATGTGCACATCCGTGCCAGGGAGCTAGTTTTCCAATTTCCAGTGCTTCCCCACGCATACTCCCATTTCGCCACTCGGCACCGAAAACATTCTCCAACACTGGAGTAGATCTCCAAGGTCCCTTCCAACTCTATTATTATGTTATTATTATTGTAATAACCTGGCCACCATACTAAAAATAGGCTGCATTCCTTAATACGTTGCCTGATCTTAGCCTCTCTTAAAAGCAATAAATTAGGCCATTCAAAAGTGTAGGATCTAACTTACAACAGCTCATTCCTGGTACAGCTATTTGGTAAATATAATTGGCTGGCAGCTTCACAGAACTTGGACAAAGGATTACTTAGATTTCCAATCTCATCAGTTGTCGATCCAGCAACAGCTTCTTTCTAAAACAGCCTCTTTGGTCTGCTCCCAGACTAAATGGTGAGAGTTTAATTTCAAAACGAGATTCGGGGAAGCTTTTCAGATTAGCACTGATGGTGTTACCTAGATTTGGTCAATGAAATAAAATATAAAATCAGACCTGACCTGGGGTGCTGACATTGCAACACTGGTCAAAAGGGCCCAGCAGAGATGATACTACCTGAGACTTCTCAGGAAACAACAATTGGATTGAAAACTGCTGGAGACCTTTTACCGCTGCACCATAAAGAGTATCTTAACTTACTGCACTTGTGTATGGTTTGCCAATTGCACAGAGGCAGATAGGGCAGCGCTCCAGAGGGTTAACGTCATTGCCCAGAGGATCATTGGTTGCCCTCTCCCCTCTTTGGAAGAGCTTTATAGCTCCTGCTGCCTTAAGAAAGTTCAAAACATTCTCAAAAATCTACTTCATCCTGGGCAGCCTTTTTTTGAACTATTACCATCTGGCAGATGGTACAGGATATTAAAAACAAGGACAAATAGGCTGAAAAACTGCTTCCATCCCAGGGCAGTAATTCTTTTGAATTCTACTATATAGTGCAGTGTTGGTGCGGTGTCGGGGGTTTTCAATTCAATGTGTGGAGTGTGAAGGATGTGTGTTTGTGTTTATTTTCATGGTCATGATGTGCACTGGAGATGGTGTTTGATTTCATTGTACGAGGTGCAAGGACAATAAAGTAAACTAAACTACAACCGACTGAGCCATAGGTTACTCATCAGTTCGATCCTAGCTTAGTCGATGGGTCATCCAAGCCCATCTGAAATTTCCCCAGGTTTGGAGCATATATTGAATGAAAATGAGTGACTAGCCCCTGATTATTATTTTTTAAATCCCCTCCCCAGAAGAACAGAAGCCCAGAGTAACCTCATTCAGTCCGCGATCTTCACACACTTCCAGGAGTGCGCTGCTACCGGTTTGCACCGGTTCAGGCGAACTGGTTGTTAATTTCATGGCCAGTTCAGCGAACCGGCAAATCCCACCCCTGGCTGGCCCCACCCACTCCTTTCCTCCCCTCTCAGAAATCCTATAGGAATATAGTGCAGTGTTGGTGAGGTGTTGCGGGTTTTTGATTCAATGTGTGGAATGTGAAGAATGTGTGTTTGTGTTTATTTTCATGGTCATGATGTGCACTGAAGATGGTGTCTGATTTCGTTACACGGAGGTGCAATGACAATAAAGTAAACTAATGAAATGTCTGCAAGAAAACAACCAAGCTCAGAGACCAAAAAGGACTTCTCGCTTCTAGATTATTTCCCCAAGTGAACTACCCATGCTAATTTCGATGGCATGTTTCTTATTGTGCAAATATTCTCAATTTTCCAAACACCTTAAAACCATGAGCTATGCTTACCAACACCCTCTTTTGTGATGGAACCCCACAACCAGGAAAGATTTTAGGGGGTCTCATCCAGGCACCTCCTCAGTCTCTTGCCTGCATATGACAGAGAGCAGTAATTTGAATTCTCCTTAGATGTTATGCTGGCAGATTATAGCTAACTTTCTTTGATATGTAAATGGGCCCAGATTTATCAGCAATTAATTCTAAGGAAGTGAAAGCTTTTGTTTTCCCCCAAAGAATAGAGATTGCACACTTTGTCAACACACATGTGGCCAACTGGGGTGGGAGGTGGGCTCTTTGTGGGCACAAAAGCTTCTATTTATTTATTTATTTATTTTTGTCAATTGCTTACAAGATAGTAAAAGTAAAAACATAATTATGAATACATGGATACATATAAGAAATATATATATATATATATGCATGCCCCCTACAGACCTCTTAGGAAAGGGGTGAGGTCAATAGTAGACAGTCTAAGGTTAAAGTGTTTGGGGAAGAAAACCACAGAGTCAGGTAGAGTATTCCAGGCATTGACCACTCTGTTTCTGAGGTCGTATTTCCTGCAATCAAGTTTGGTGCGATTAACCTAGAAGTCCTTCATGTGCAACCAGGGCTGAGCAGCCCCAGAGAAGGTGGATTACTCATCTGAAAGGGCAGCTGGAACACTAATCAGAGAATCCAAGTGGGTAGATCCACATTTAGAACTTTTCTCCACTCGCACCATGCAAGTCCTTGAAATACTGTAATAAATAAAAATAAAAAAAGGACGATACAGGAACCTTTCAACAAAAAAAAAACAAAAAAAACAGGATAAAGATGCCCAAGAGTGAGAGGGGCGACTTAGTCATCGTGGCCTGGATTGAGAGAGTGCATTGTGACATGATGTGGGCAGTGGTGGGATTCAATTTGTTTTACTATCGGTTCTGTGGGTGGGGCTTGGTGGGCGTGTCAGGGGAAGGAAGATACTGCAAAATGTCCAGTCAGAGGTGGGATTTGCTGGTTCTCTGAACTACTCAAAAGTTCTGTTACTGGTTCTCCAGAACTGGTCAGAACCTGCTAAATACCCACCTCTGGACGTGGCCTTCCAAAGGGGCCAAGTGGGCATGGTGATTGTGCAAAGCTTGGTTTGTTCAATTTGAAGGATGGGTCTTTTCTTCCTCCTCTTCATCAGTTCCTCCTCCTCCTCCTCCTCCTCCTCCTCCTCATCTCCTTCTCCTCTTCTTCCTCCTCCCTCCTCCTCCTGTCTTTCTCCTCCCTCATCTCCTCCTCTTCATCCCTCCTCCTTAGCTCCTTTCTTCTCTTCTTCCTCCCTCCTCCTCCTCACTCCTTAAGACTGCTTTCTCAGTTAAGAGTAACTACAGGAAGAAAAAAAAAACATTTTCCTTGCAAAAGAAAACATCTGGAACTCAGAAGTCCCATTCTGCAGGGGCTTAAAGGATGTTCCAAAAATGTCAAGAGCCCATTTGTGTTGCCTGGAAAGAGACCCGACCTCTTTCAAACATAACAATACAAGAGCACACAACAGATACAAACTTGAGGTTAATCGCACCAAACTTGATTGAAGGAAATACAATTTCAGTAACCGAGTGGTCAATGTCTGGAATCCTCTACCTGACTCTGTGGTTTCTTCCCCAAACCCCAAAAACTTTAACCTTAGACTGTATTGATCTCACCCTTTTCCTAAGAGGTCTGTAGGGGGTGTGCACAGGGGTGGGATTCAGATTTTTTCACAAATGTGGGCGTAGCTTAGTTGGTGGGCGTGGCTTGGTGGTGATGTGACTGGGTGGACATGGCTTGTTGGTCATGTTATTGGCTGGGCATGGCCACTCACATCGAGGCACGCATCTCCTCGCCTGGCCTCTCATGACTGTGGGGATGCTGCAACAGTCGTAAGTGTGAAAAATGGTCATAAGTCCCTTTTTTCAGTGCCATTGTAACTTTGAATGGTCACTCTACACAAGCAAAGTACCAGCAAAGAAGGAAACAAAACCTCCAGAGAAGTTCCAGAGACAGGAAGTCTAGTCCTGCCAAGAATGTAATAAAGGTTAATAGAGAGGCAGTTTCTGTAAGCAACACCAGAATGTTTCCTTCCTGCCCTCCTTACAGGATTAGGCCAGTAATTTCTTCTAACAACCGGTTCTCTGAACTGGTTAGAATATTAACAACCGGTTCTAGCGAATAGGTGCGAACTGGTAGAATCACACCCTTGGGTGTGCATAAGCTCACCAACGTACCTACCGTCTCTGTCCTATTGATTCTTTTTATTTTTCTTATATGTATCCCTTTCATGTATTCACAACTATGTTTATACTTCTACCTGCTATCTTACAATTGCTTGACAAATAAAGATGAGGCTTGCAGCCATAAGCTAATCTGGCAGTCTTCTGGACTTGAGGGTGCACTCCTGAACTAATAGGATACACAGTCTAACATGCAACTGGCCCTTTGAAGGCAACCATAATGCTGATGCGACTCTCAATGAAATAAAATGTGACTCCTAAGACCTAATGTTCCATCGAGAGCTAGATTTTGGAATAAAGTAAGTGGATCAGTTAGTTCTTTCTTTTCTACCTTGTTGGGTGTTCAGCCTCCTGTTGGCTTTCAACCTAGCAGAGATGCTATCTATCTTCACTTACCAGCTGCCTGGGCAGTTTCACTGGAAGCGGGAAAATCCTCATCATAAGACTCATCATTGGAGTCATCCCCTTCCACCGATGACCAGGCTCTGAGTTTGGCCTCGGCGATGGCAAACTGTTCGGCTACACCTGGGGAGAAAGGAGTGCTGTTATTTAGAGATGGTGGAACACAAGGTGTAGGAAATCACTGCTGAAGAGGTGCCAACCTTGAGGGCCATTGTGAAAGTCAGAAATCCAAGCTTTGTACTTTACCAAACTGGAGTGGCAAGCTGGGGACAGATTAATCTAGTATATTTCAGACCTTCAGTTGATTGATAAAGGTTGGAAAGTCACCTGGGAGAAAATGTTCCATAATATAGAACATATATAGAACTGTTCTGACCCAAACCCTTGTCCAATAAAACCAACACGAACCAAAAGGAACAGAAACCTTTTAATGATTCTTACGAATCCCCAGTTAAAAGGCTGCTGCAAACTAACTAACTTTGGTAAGCACGAGCCTCACCAAAACTGTGCAAGGCTGCCAAAAATGACAGGTAAGGTTACCTAGAAATATTTTACAACACAAGAGCCTTCAAATACCAACTAAGATACTGCAATGTCCACAAGGCTGGAGTTTCAAAATGTCTTTGCTTCCTGCAAAGAATGTCTGATTCACAGCTGTCTTTTATCTTCTTGAAGGAGGGGCCATTACCTTGCAGCCTTACTCTCGAGTCGCCCATGCTGCTGTAGCTGGTCTTTCCTGCAAGCAGCCCTGAGCACACGCACACCTGGCACAGGCTCCTTGGGAACCTCCTCATCGCTGCTGCCCGCCCCCACAATCTCTGAAGGCAGCAGTCTGCTCCCTACTGGTCCTAGCCCCTCCTCTGAGTCCTCACTCTCCTCAGCCATCCACACCTGCTGCCGGCTAACCACAACAAGAACATTAGAATGTTCTAGAATAATAGAGTTATAAAGGACCTTGGAGGTCTTCTAGTCCACCCCCTTGCTTGAGCAGAAGACCCTATATCATTCCAGATAAATGGTTATCCAGTCTCTTCTTGAAAACGTCCAGTGTTGGAGCACCCACAACTTCTGAAGGGAAGCTGTTCTATTTGTTGATTGCTCTCACCATTAGGAAATTTCTCTTTAGTTCGAGGTTGCTTCTCTCCTTGGTTGGTTTCCATCCATTGTTTCTTGTCTTGCCTTCAGGTGCTTTGGGAAATAAGTTGACCCCCTCTCATCTTTGTAGGAGGCGCTTAAATATTGGAAAACTGCTGTTATGTCAGCCCTATTCCTTCTTCTCATTAGACTAAATGTACCCAATTCCTGTAACTATTCTTTTAACTTCCAGTCCCCTAATCATTCTTGTCACTCTTCTATGGACTCTTTCCAGAGTCTCAACATCAGTGGTGACATTCAGCTGGTTCGCACTGGATTGGGCGAACTGGTAGCAAGGATTTGGACTGGGTTGCCGAACCGGTAGTAAGTTCTGGCTGGCCATGTCCCTGACCCAGTCACCTGGTTGCCGCTGGCTCGCTTGCCCCACCCACCCGATGCTCACTCAACCTGCCCACCTGACGCTTGCCCCTTAAGGTATTTCTTTCTTTTTTTTCCCCCCTCCCAACAATCAGCTGTTCATATGATCAGCTGTGCCGGGATTTCCCTTGCTGAGACCCAGGAAGACAAAAAAATGGAGAGAGGGGCTCTGCCTTAAATCTCTTGGGGCAACACAATGACTCCAAACTGATGACATCAGTTTAACCCCACCTTCCAGCTCAGCTTGCTTTTCTCCTACACTTTTTCTTTTTGCTTTAACAGTTTTATTAGTTTATCATATAAAATACAAAAATACAAAAGCATATAGAAAAGAAGGGAAAAAAGAAAAAAAGGTGTAGACTTCCAACTCCCTCTGGTGCAATAAAATAAGGAATATATATTTGCAGTCATTTGTTTAGGAAAGCAAAGTACCCGATGATCAGAAAGACATGCTTGTTCCAATGTTTAGGGCAGTGATGGTTAAGCTTTTTGGGCTCCTGTGCTCCTGTTACCCAGAAGGCAATGCGCACACCCCCGCCCCTTACGCATGCATGTGCAATCCCTACCACCACCCCCTTATGTGCACTGGGCCTCCCAGCTGATTTTCAGCCCGTTTGAGGCCTTTGTCAGCCTGCCGGAGGCTTAAGGGAAGCCTCTGCAGCCTTTGCAGGCTGAAAAATAGGCCCATTTCATCACTTCCTGTAAATACCGGAAATGACCAAACTGGTCTATTTTTTGGCCTGCAAAGGCTGCAGAGGCTTCTCTCAAGCCTCTGGCAGGCTGACAAAGGCCTCAAAAGAGCCAAAAATCAGCGAGGAGGTGCACGCATGCACAGTGAAGTAAGTTTGCCTGGGCTCACATGCTTGCACAAATGGTTCTGCATGCCATCTGTGGCACGCATGCCATAGGTTCACCATCATGGGTTTAGAGAAATTGGACTGCAGAAAAAAAGCCAATTTGTGTGGGGAAGCTCTCCCAAGGAATAGGAATACTGGAGGAGACATAAATATAATTATTATATAGTTATAATTTTATAATCATCATAAGAAAGGCCAATAAAGTGGCATATTTTTTTTTCTTAGCAGGGCTTATGCGCCTTTAACTGAAAGCTTCCTGCTTGGTGCCTTTCAATTGCATTGGTAACATGATTTGAATTCCTGCCAATGGCCAAGCTATCTGTGAACTTGTCAAGATGTATTATCTTTATTACATTTTTTAAAAAAATCTTTCTTAATTTTATTATCTATTTTGAGTGCTTCTTAGAACATAAATTTAATTGCCATAGATCAACTGCGGGCGACATACAAGAATGACTAAATAAATTGAACTGAATTGCTTTTGAGATGGCAATCGAAGCTGCCGTCTCCGAAACAGACTGCAATGCTACTAGGCATTCGCTTTGTTCTATTGGAAGTTAGAATTCTAGAAAAATGAAATATTTTAGGATATACTAAAAAAAAAAGGTCGAATATTTCCCCTAAAAGAGAAGTGGAAACTCAGAGAAGCAGAAACTCAGCCCTCTCTCTCTCTCACACACACACACACACCTTTGTTAATGGGCCATTTAAGGCCTGGGCCAGTTGATTCTACATTACAAAGATCTACCTCCTTCAGACCCATAATAGGAACCCAAAGCCCTTTCATCATCCAGTAAGGCTCAACCAAGCCTGGGACCCAAAAGACAGCCTACAGAGTTGCCCCTGCACAGCCCCATGGGAGTCTGACAACCAACCAGAATACAAGCTCAAAATCAAATCCCAACAAAGGGCATAAAAACCCAGGGACTCTCAACATCTCTGCCTTTTTTTTTCTTCACTCAAGACATGTGGTCCTGTCCACTATTAAACCATCTTTCCAAGCAGTCACCATGTTTCCAGTGTCTTTCTTCCTCACTTGGAACTGAACCCAGAAGGATATTTCTTCCAACAGATTCCTCTTTTTTCCCCCCTCTTTTTCTGAGCATCCCCCGTTTCCCTTCTGCACATAAGGTTTCCCTCACCCCTAAATTAAATCTTCTCATCTCTACATCAGATTATTTATCCTTCTGAATAATATTGGGGGCCATTTGAAAGCCCTCCCCCCCCCCAAAAAAAAA
>BHFT01055968.1:0-66725 GCA_004320025.1 Laticauda laticaudata
AGCTGACAGCTGGGTCTTCCTTTGTTGCCCTGCAGAGGAAGAATGGAGCTTGGAAGCAGGTTAGTGGGGCTGGTTGAGGGAATGGGGATTTTGCAGGTTCCTTCCCCCTTTTTTTTTTTTGGGCCCATGCCCCACCAAGGCCACAGCCACCAAAGCCATGCCACAGAAACGGTAGTAATTTTTTTTTTTAATCCCACATTGAAAAAGGGCCCCTTTTCAGCTGCTGAAGTGGACATGAAGGAAATGTGTATGGAGATTCTCAGTCATCCACGTCGATGGTTTGCCTTCCAAGGTTGCTTTTTCCCCAAAGACTTTCTTTTTTTTTTTTCCTGGAAGATGTTTTGCCTCTCATCCAAGAATCTGGAACTGAAGAAGCTTCTTGGATGAGAACTGAAATATATCCAAAAAACAAACAAACAAACAAACAAAAAACGAAGAAAGAAAGTCCACTTGTCTCTTAAGAAAACACCTTTGGACAACATGGAGGAGATATATCAGAACAACAGAATAACAGAGTTGGAAGGGACTTAGAGGTCTTCCAGTCAAACTCTCTGCTCAAGCAGGAGACCCTATATGATTCCAGACAAATTTTTGTCCAATCTCTTCTTCAAAACCTCCAGTATTGAAACACTCGCAACTCCTAAAGGCAAAACTCTTCCAGTAATAATTGTTCTAACTGTCAGGAAATTTCTCCTTAGTTCTTTATTGCTTCTCTCCTTGATTAGTTTCCATCCATTGTTTCTTGTTCTGCCTTCAGGTGCTTTGGAAGATAAGCTGAGATCTTTCTGGTAGCCTCTCAGACATTGGAACACTCAATCCAGGGTTTTAGATGAGGTATGTTCGAGTCTTTCCAACAGACTAAAATGGCAGGTTTCTCTTTACAAACCTCCAGTGATGAAGCATTCACAATTTCTGGAAGCAAGCCTTTCTATGGATTAATTGTAATTTAATAATTTTAGGTTGGATCTTTCTTTAGTTGTCTTTTACCCATTACTACTTGTAGTAATTTTTACCCTCAGGTGCTTTGGAGAATAGGCTGACCCCTCCTTCTCTTTGACAGCCCCTCAAATATCACATTATTGAAAAGTCAGGGGATTGAAAAAACTTTATTAATGGGTTTGGGAGACTTTTTCTTCCTGCAATCCCTTGTGAAAAATGGCATATCTGAAAGTCTATGAAATATTTTCCTTGCTATGTGCAACCATCAATTTTGTTTGTCATATTGTTAGTCCTTGCACCCATCTCCTATCTCATGTCAAAATGATTTGCATGCATAACAATGCACAGGACACGCACAGAAGATTGATGAAGGGAAATAATGTTTAATAAAGATCAAACTCCCGTTGTGTAGTGGCCTGTACTGTCACTCAAACAGGAATGGGCTGCTTGGGATTTGCAGGGGTTCGGGAGAGCCCCCAAGCTAAGATTCTGTGCAGTTTGGAGAACCCCCAAATCCCACTCCTGGCTGGCCCCCAAAAACGGGCCTCCTGAAAGTTCGGGAAGGTTGGAAATGGACCCGTTTCTGGCTTTCAGAGAGCCTCCAGAGTCTGGGGAGGCTGTTTTTGCACTCCCGGAGGCTCGAGGAAAGCCTCTGGAACCTGNGAAAGCCTCTGGAACCTGGAGAAGGCAAAAACTCAGGGGGCTCCCACTGTGGTGCAGGAGGCTGACTAGGCCACACCCACCATGGCCATGCCCACCCAGAAACCAGGCTGAGAACCCCTTGCTAAAAATTTTGAAGCCCACCCCAGCATGTCCCCCTCCACCTACCAGAGCAGGTAGGCAGACTGGGTTGTGGGTTTCATCTATTAAGGAAGTTTCCCTGATTGAACTTAGAAGAAGGTCCTTCCTTGTAGTGGCTCCCTCCCTTTGGACTATAATTCCCTCTGAAAATAAGGTTCTCCATTCTTTTCTGGAAGGTCCTGAAGACATGATTATGTGAGCAGGCCTGGAAAACCCAGGATGATTTTGAGCTGATCATCTGGCTTGCATTTATCATCACTACAGAAGGTGGGGATTTGGGAGTTTATATATTATTGATCTTTAATGGTGCATGCCACTTGAAATCATTGTGAGGTAGGTGGTCATATAGATCTATCAATTAGATTACTAAATAGCTAAATAACTAAATACATTCATACATATAGACATACATACAATTATTTTGTAAACATAAACCAGGCGGGATGGGCTTCAAGCAGAGAGCGGGAGAAACAATTTCTGGGTTTCAACATTGGGTTATTCATAAAACCTGCCATGAACTTGTAGAAGTTGTGTGTTGTCTATCCATGTTTTGTCCTTGATTCCCCAACAATTTCAGAGGCCGGGGTAGTCTTTGACTGAAGGCCATCATGGATCTGCCCACTTGAATGGAGGACAGTTGGATAATTACCCCGTCTTTATCACTGTAATCTTTGCTGAAAGTAAGGCTTTTAAACCTAATACCAATAGCTTTGGTATCAGCACCATAACAGAGAAATATAAATTGTGAACCCCTTTCTCATTTGGATTTCCCAGCCACTGACAGATATACTGAAAAGCAGAATTTAATTTTTGCTGAAAAGGAAGAAGCAAAAGTTCTGTCTAGCCGTAGATTTGTTTCATCTACACAGCTAAAAATGATACAACTTGTGGTAAATTCCACTTTATTTTCTCATCTGGTAGTCTTAATTACCCGCTTTAGAACCTTTCTAAACACTGTTTCTTTTTCTATTTTTTTTAAAATGCAAATGTACTTCTCAATATTTTACAAGCCATGTATTTCTCCTCTTAGATACAGGACACGTTTCTGCAAATTAAATAGATCTGAATTGACAGTTTGATTTGAACAGTGGAAACAAACTGCACTTTTTTCTCCCCTCCAAATCAATTCAAAAAGTCAAATCAAATTGGAATGATTTCCTGAATGGGAATAAATAAATTGGATTGGATTTTGTCTGATTCACATAAGCCTATTATCCCTGTTAATCTGGTTAGGCATATTCCTAATTCAGTTTTTGCGAGGAACTTCCAACTATGTGGACTTATACTAGCAGGTGACTTGTTGAATACTGAATCATGGCAGTACCTATGTGATCTGAAATCATTCTGAAGTTCAAAGATTTAGCAATCAAAGAAAAAAAACAACTGTAAAATGAAAAACAGCCCTGTAAGATATTAGAGATGTGTGATATCAGTCTTGGAAGCCATATTTCACTTGGAAGCTTTGAGGCTGCAACATTCAGTGCCTGGGAATTTGGGAAGGAGGATTTAGTAGAGAGGTGGAAATTAGACTAAAAAACATCCTTTCTCAGAGAGTCAAGGACATGTTGCCCTGCACCTGGAGAGGGGTCTCTGGAGGAATGTCTCCAGTTGGGATGGATATTTGATTGGGCCATGTGATGGACTGATGGACCCAGGGGATGGATCTTTGAATTTCTTTTGGGAAGGGAAAACTCAGGACTCTCAGATTATGAGATATGACAATATGACAACTGAAATAAAATGGAACTTGGATAAAATGTTTGTCTCAGAGTTTACTTGTTTGGATGTTGTTAGTTGGAACGCTGACATTAACCTGAATCTTGATATGTGAATTTTCAATGAAAAGATTCTATGAAAAACAATGATTCTATCATTGATTGAATTCAAATTATAGAATCAAAATGGATGCACTTTTGACGATGTTTGCATCAGAGTATTTGTGCTTCTATACAAATTGACTCAGCCATCCATATCACATCATTGATTCAAATCAGACCCTAACAGAACTACCCGGGATGAATATTTCATTTATTCATTCAGCCATTAAATCTGTAAGCTGTCAAATCTGATAACTTACAACATTAGAAACACACACCAAAAATGTGTGATGTCATATCTCAAGCCTACAATGCTAAAACACAATTAAAATATCACATTAAAAAAACATATATACAAGTACACCAAAACCATTAATCCATAAATTAAGCCATAAATTCTGCACACAATCATTACAATCATTACCACAGCATCTTCCAAAACAATACACTTTTCATTGTGTTCTAGAAAACCATTACTGAGGAAATTAACATAGCTTCTGGAAGTTGCTCTATGGTGTCAGTGTGGACAACCAGTGTTATTTTGAGGAGTTTAGTGGCCTATTTTGATTTCTCCTTCATATTAAGAACATTCTAGAAGTTTAGAGCTCATTCTGAGCTGGTCTACCTCAGTTTTTTTTTCTTTTTTAATCTTGTTTACTGAATAAATAAGAACGGAGGACTCTTCATGTACAGATAGACCTCGACTAACGACGACAATGGAGACCGAAATTTCCATTGTTAAGTGAGGCATTTGCTAAGTGAGTTTTACCCCATTTTACAACTTTTCTTGACACAGTTGTTAAGTGAATCACTGTAATTGATAAATTAATCACATGGTTGTTAAGTGAATCTAGCTTCTCCAAGGACTTTGCTTGCAGAAGGTCGCAAAAGGGGATCACCTGACATGCCCCCCAGGACACTGCAACTGTCATAAATATGAATCCGTTGCCAAGCATCTGAATTTTGATCACGTGACCATAGGGATGCTGGCATGCAGGAGTGTCAAACTCAGAGCCCACAGGCTGGATCTGGCTAGCAGGGAGCTTAGATCTGGCCAATGGGGCCACCCTGAAAATAGTGGAGGACCGGCCCATGGTGCCTCTGCTAGCAAAAATGGAGCTTGGGAAGGCCATGCATAGCATACCTGGTGTCAGCTTTGGAAGCCATATTGAGACCAGATGCTCCCACGCTGCCACATTTGAGCCTGGGAAAGTTGGAGGGGGGAATTTCTTGGCGTATATCTAGTTAGACATAATAACATTCTTTTTTTCTAATTCAAGGTCAGGTTGTTTTGTGCATAAGTGAGGGGAAGTCTCATGTTGGGACGGATGGTGATGGGGCCATGTGATGTGATGATGGGTGCAGGGGATGGATTTGTAGTTTTTACTTATTGTAAGAAAGGCTGGAATTTTCAGATTCAGGATTCCTCCAGTTGTGCCAGTTACTGTTCAAATAAAAAGGAACCTTTGAAAACCTTTGGAGTTATTGGGCGGAACGAAGGGTTGCTGGAACACTGACACCTGGGCTCTGTTTTCGGCCACAAGTGTCTCCTGCAGCTCTCTGCCAGTGAAAATGGACCTCCCGGGCTCCATTTTCACTGGCAAGAAGAACCCCACAGCCATGGGCCACCACAGGTGCCCCCAACATGAGTGATGTTGAGATAGCTACACCCANCCCCCCCCCCCATGGTCAAGCACAACCCTGACACAGCCCTCAATGAAATCAAGTTTGACACCCCTGCTGTAATGGTTGTAAATGTGAAAAATGGTAATAAGTCACAGTTTCCAGGGATTTTGCAACTTTGAACTAAATGAACTGTTGTTGAAACCAGGGCTGCCTGTAGTCTACCCATTTAATACATCTAGTTCACCATAAACATTCATCTTCCTTTCTCGTGATTTACTGAAAAAAATCTTAGTCACTAGTTCTGCTACATTTGCTGAATAGACAGGATGGTGAATGAAGAATCTCTGCTTTAGTATACAAGAACTTTCTGGCACACACACACACACACAAACACACACACACTGAGAATTTTGAATAGATATTGCCACCCTATGTAGAAATTGATTGCTCGTAGGTGTGCAATCAGGAAAAAAAATGTCTTTAAATATCACAATTGCATTTTATAGCACATCGCTCATGTCAAGTTAAATTTAATCATATTAGGATTATATATATATATATATATATTAAAAAAAGACATTCAGAAAGTCAGCTATATTCCGTGCCAAGGGGTGAGTATGTGAAGGCTTCATTTTTACTAAATCATCTGATGTCTGTATTAAGTAATTTGGATAGGCAGCATATACAACAACAAACCTCTTCTACTGATTGCCTTTTCAATGCATCATGAAAATACATGACCAGGGCCAGATTAAAATGTGTCTGAATGAGATTTAATTCCAGCATAAGAACATAAGCAAAAGCTGGGCTGGATCAGAGCAAAGAGACATCTAGTCAGGGGTGGGATTCTACCAGTTTGCACCTATTTGCTAGAACCGGTTGTAAACTTTCTAAGCAGTTCAGAGAACTGGTTGTTAGAAGAAATTACTGGCCTAATCCTGTAAGGAAGGCAGGAAGGAAACATTCTGGTGTTGCTGACAGAAACTGTCTCTCCGTTCACCCTTATTACATTCTTGGCAGGACTGGACTTCCTGTCTCTGGAATGTCTCTTTTTTTTTTCCTCCTTTGCTGCTACTTTGCTTGTGTGGAGGGACCATTCAAAGTTACAATGGCACTGAAAAAAGTGACTTATGATGATTTTTCACACTTACGACTGTTGCAGCATCCCCGCAGACATGAGAGACCAGGCGAGGAGATGCGTGCCTCGGTGTGAGTGATATTGAGTTGGTCACACCCAGCCAATAACATGACCACCAAGCCACGCCCACCAACTTAGCCATGCCCACAGAACTGGTTGTTAAAAAATTTGAATCCCACCCCTGTATCTAGTCCAATACTGGGACAACATAATGGTAACAAGAAGTTACCATGTAGGCTACAAACAACTTGTAATCTCCAATAAATTGCATTGAAATATGGTTATGTTTAGACCTAATTTTAGTGTCTCACATTCAAAATTCCTTGAAAACCCTAAAATATATTTTTGTTTCCTCAAGTCAATCTGTGCATATGAGTATCAATTCCATTTGTTGGAAGAAATATCCAGGTCCAGTTCCAAGCCAGGAGAAAGGCACTGGAGACAAAATGGAGGCTGGAGGCTGATTGGAAAAACGGTTTAAGGATGAAGCAGAACCACCCAACACATGGTTCTGGTGCAGCTGACTACATGGAGTTGAGAGTGGGGGATATATGCCAAAGGTAGACAAAATACTGTTACCTTTCCACCAGAGGTGGGATTCAAAAAAAATTACTACCTGTTCTGTGGGCATGACTTGATAGGCATGGCAGGGGAAGGATACTGTAAAATCTCCATTTCTTCCCCATTCCTGGGAGAAGGTTACTGCAAAATCACATTCCCTCCCCACCCCACTAACTTGCTTTCCAGTTCTGTTCTCCTGGGCAGGTCAACAAAAGAAGACTCAGCCAATCAGCTGGGACTAAATGGTAGGCAGAGAATAGATGCGGGCAGGGCCAGTCAAAGGTGTATTACTCAAAATTTTCACTACTGGTTCTCCAGAACTAGTCAGAACCTGCTGAATACCACCTCTGCTTCCTTCCAAAATGGTACCTATTTATCTATTCCTACTTGCGTGCTTTTAGCTGCTAGATGGGAAAGTATCAGGAGCTCACCCTGTTGCTGTCAGCTCCCAGACACCCTGTCTGTCTCAGACACCCTGCTGTCAGACACCCAGGCTGTCAGCTCTCCAGTCTTTAACCACTGAGCCATCATGCCTACACTCAAGAGAGAATGTCAATCCTAAATTCACCCAATAAATTTTCATGACTATGACTGCAGACAAAACCTGATCCTTATCCACTGCACAGAACTAACTATCTCTTCAACTGATACATAAAATATGGGGATAAAAAGTGATTAGGGCTTTGTGAGATGGGAACAACAGCTAACTTCTTTTCCTCGTGAGCCAAAACTACTCTTCCTTTCTTGGAAGAAGGAGGCTAATAAACCACTGAGGGAAAAAGTAAGGCATCTCTTAACTATCTCCCCTTCAAAGACAGCCCTGGCTTTGTCATCGACCAGAAAGCCTGGTGGCCTGTTTAAAAACAAAATCAATTTTTTTCTTCTCCTTTTCCCATTACTACATTAACCTACATTAAGAGCAAGATCCCATCTGGTGGCCCATAATATCACTGCCTGGAGATATTAGCACACAATGCAAATGAAGACGTAAAATGGAATTAGGCAATCAATCGCTGTTGGAAGACTGCTGAGCTAGAGATTATAATTCAGTCCAGGTTGACCATTCCTTACTGTTTCCTCATACCTTATTTCTGCATCCCAGCAGTTTTAATTAAGCAGCCTTTCTGTGGGCTTTATTTATTGCGGCTAGAATTTGACATGTCAAAGACTCGCCTGTCCTATCTGTGAAGCTACAGCTCATCAGAAAGGCACAAAAGAGAGCATTTGCTGATAATGGAGGAATTTCGGCAGGCTTTATCCTGCTAGAAGGGATGGGAAGCTAATTTCATGGTGAGGCTCATTAGCTGTTCCACACCTGCCAACTCTTAATACCCCAGGATGTACAATCATGGCAGATAAAAAGAAAGCAAGACCTGGGAATTATGAAATGATGTGATGAGGTTGTGATGGCATCTTGCCTACAACCTCCTCCACCTGGGCAGGACAATTGTGCGCACATATGCACACATAGGCACATGGCATCGCCCACTCTGAAGCAGATGCGGCTAATTGTGCCTGAGGTAGACAATTCAAAGAGTGAATTATACTGTTACGATGACTGTATCATAAATATAGGTACCATAAAACTGTACTCGGAAATGCTTCTCTGATATTTTTCTCTGCTGCGGAATAAGTCTCCTTTGTTTTATCCTGTTCTCGGTGTGCTTAAGAATTTCCTTTGCATTTCTCTTGGTGTTTTAAGCATTATTATAGGAAATTCTGGAGAAGGTAGAACATAAAACAAAGAATAATAGAGTTGGAAGGGAACTTGAAGGAGAGTTGTTGAGGCCACTTGGAGCCTTATCCTTGTCCTCAGGGTCACCTGAATAGTGCAAAAGGACAATGTTGTAAACAGGAAGATCAACAGAGGGGGAAGGATACAATACCACTTATCTCCCATTTCCTAATGACCAGGTGCCTGCAAGGACTATAAATATAAACCTTTCAATTTTCCACTACTCAGTCAGAACTGAAGAAGCTTCTTGGATGAGGAGCGAAACATTTTCAAGAGAAAAACTAAGGAAGTCCAGTTGCTTTTTGAAAAAGCACTTTTGGGTTCACTGTCTCTTGGTTTTCTGGAATGAAGCCCCTCCCTCATGGGAATCTAGACCTCATTCCATCACAAAAACATGTTATAGGCTTATAGAGAAAATATTTATAAGATGTTTTACAGATGGCTTCTTCCACCAGCAAGGCTTTCTAAAATGTTTAAAAATGTATCTCCAAATTGTTGGAAGTGTAAATATGTACCTGGCACATTTTTTTTCACATGTGGTGGATTTGCAATGCTGCAAAACAATATTGGAGACTGATTCAAACATGGATAGAACAAATGGTAGGACAGTGTATTCCATTTAAACCGGATTTTTTTCTTCTTGGAACAATATCAGAAAAAATTAAGAAGGAAATATTATATCTAATAGTACATGTATTGATGGTGGCTATAATATTATATGCACAATGTTGGAAAAATGAAATTATACCTCCAGAAACAGAAATAATAAGAAAAATTATGGCATGTGCAGAATCTGATAAGTTAACTTTAGAAATAAAAGACAAAGAAGAGTCTAAATATTATAAAACATGGAATAAATTTTATAAATGGTTATATAGTAGAAGACAAGGTTGAAATAATAGTAGTTTAGTTATGATTAGATTAATTAGTAATTAATATATTAAATAAGATTATAAATGATGAAGTATAAGGTATACATGTATAACAAAGATAAGTTGGATGTATTGTGTTGTATTCGCATAATTGAAATTAAAAATAAATTAAAAAAAACATATTTTAGATTTGATTTTATAATGCATGACCAATATAGGTATGATAAATGATTTTTTTTCATCATTCTATTAACAGCGGACACCAACTATTTTATAAAATGTAGATATCTTCATTCTTTTCTAGATTACATCCTTTAGAACATCTACATGAATTAATTACACACATTTATGCATTAATCTTCAACTTGAGGCTGAGTTATCTTTCTAGATCTCCCTAAATGTTGCAATCTAATTGTGACTCAGTCCAATGTACCATTTCAATTTATACAGGCAGTATAATGACTTACAACCACAATTGAGCTGAAACAGACAGTTGTTACGTGAGTTTTGCCCTATTTTATGACTTTTACTTGCCATGACCATTAAGTGAATCATTGCAGTTGTTTAGTTTGTAACACAGTTGTTAAGTGAATTTGTTTTCCCTTTTGTTTGTCAAGAGGTCACAAAGGGTGATCGCCTGAACATAGGACATGACAACTGTCGTAAGTCCAAATTTTGATCATGTGACCATGAAGATGTTGCAATGGTTGTAAGTGTGGAAAACAGTCCTAAAATACTTTTTTTTCAGTGCCATTGTAAGTTTGAAGAGTCACTAAATGAATATTGTAAGCCAAGGATTACCTGTACTTAGAAAAGGTTCATTCTGTTCCAAAGTTCAATCTGGCTATTGTGGTTACTACATCCTTTAACCAAAGGTGAGTTCCTTAAAGAAACCATAGTTAAACCACTGTAACTTGGAGGATATGTGACCCAAATGATAGCTGTTGAGTTTTCTTCAGGGGCACTGGAGCTGGGAAACTTTGCATGCTGAATGAATATGAGGTAGGAGGTGTACATGTGATATATATTAGAACAATGTGTAGGCTCCATTTGGACAGGTGCTGGTGAAAAAAATTATACAAAAATAGACATGTAGGAAGCCAGTTATGCCTCTAGAATTATCAATAATATATCTCTGCACAAAGAAATTATTCACTTGCTATCTAAAATAGAACCTCTGAATGCTTTGCACAGGGGTAAATTGAAACAAAAATGCCCCAAACAAGTATTTTTGAATGCTCCTTCACTTTGTTTGTGCACCTGTACAGGTTTGATCCCAAGTGATCATGAGATGACCAGCAAATGTTAGAGAATCTCTTTGGTGAGTTATTGGGATTCGAACATGTGATTAACATAGGTAAGCTGGGTCCATACCGCACTGTTAAAATCACACTATGACATGCTGAATCAGTTGCAAAGCTAGAAGCATACTTTGTTTGGATAAGTTTCAACTTTGATAGAGGAGGAAGAGGAGGAGGAGAAGAAGGAAGAGGAAGAGGAGGAGGAGACAAGGAAGTTGAAGACAAAGGAGGAGGAGATGAAGAAGATAAAGATGAAGGAAGAGGAGGAGGAGACAAAGAAGATGACAACAAAGGGGGAGATGAAGACCAAGATGAAGGAGGAGGGGGAGAAGAGGAGGAAGAAGAGGAGGAGACAAAGAAGATGAAGACAAAAGAGGAGATGAAGAAGACAAATGGAGGAGGAGGAGGAGAAGGAGGAGGAGACAAAGAAGATGACAACAAAGGAGGAGATGAAGACCAAGATGAAGGAGGAGGGGGAGAAGAGGAGGAAGAAGAGGAGACAAAGAAGATGAAGACAAAGGAGTAGATGAAGAAGACAAAGATGGAGGAGGAGGAGGAGGAGACAAAGAAGATGCAGAACAAAGGAGGAGGAGACAAAGAAGACCAAGATGAAGGAGGGGGGAGAGAAGGAGGAAGAAAAGGAGGAGACAAAGAAGATGAAGGCAAAAATGAAGAAAAGAGACAAAGAAAACAAAGATGAAGGAGGAGGGAGAAGAGGAAAGGAGGAAGAGGAGGGGTGAGGAAGAAGAATTATAGGAGAGAGGATTGCATCATAAAAGTCTTTACACATTGCTTTGACCATGTCATCACTAAATCAGTGCAAAAGCATGGTTGTCCATGTTTTCTGAAAACCCAATAGACGGACATTTGTCAGAGTAAAGCTACAAACACCTAACCTAACTGATGGATCCTGAGAGTTTCTACCATGTGGCTACCCTCTTCCTCCTTCCCCCATCCAGTTCAGGACTGTACAGTCCCTTGGTTTGGGTCCTTCTATGGAACATGCTGCCTTCCTTCCTGGGAAATTGTCATGTTGCAGTGTTGTGAAGCTTCCCTCCAGATGCACATTCTGTGACACCAGTTGTTTTGTTTCCAAATGGAATTACTGCCAAAGATCACTCTGTAGAATCAGTAGCTCTTATCTTGGCTTGGGATTATAGGCTGTTTGCTTCCAAATTAGTTTCTCATGAAAGATACAGTCTTGATCCAATACTGCTCCTGATCTCAACTTGAAATGAACTTTACACAATATTACTTTTAAACAGTCAGGTGTCAGTCCCAAAACTAAAAATGGCACTTGGCAGTTCTTCCAAGTTGAGTTCTTTATTCTTTCACATCTATAGATAAAATCCTGACAGTGTAAAGAATCCATTATCTGCATCTACAGTATACCCAATGAACTAAGATGGAGGGGCTGTCTTCACCCGCTTTCTCTTACACAGAATATCCTGGCTGAGTTGCCTCTAATTCCTCTGGAATCCTCCCTCCCTCCCGAACAATGGTCACCAACCAGTGGGTGGGCCATGAGAAAATTTTGGTGGGTTGCAGAGAAATCTCACCCTCAGAGCACCCCCACAAAGCAATTAATCCAGGCTGTGCAGAAACACAAGGCTACGTGACAAACATGGCCAGCGAGAACCCTCCCTGCCCACTCACTCCTTACCCAGTAAACTTGCCTGCTAAATTGCTATTTTTCCTTTTTCCAACCATCATCTATTCTGCTCTGCCAGGAGATTTAGATTAGCGAGGAAGCAGGAAATGGTTGGATTTCTTGCTTTCTAGCTAGTCTTCGGCTCTGCTTTTAAGCACAGTTGAACCTCCCTTAGGACTGAAGGTTCTATTATTCAGTGCAGACATGCGGCAAGCAAATTTGAGAGACTGAGCTAGCCGATGGCAGATAGATAGATCACTGAATGATTCTGTGAGAAAATCAATCTGCCTGCTTTGCCTGATTTGGGGTAAAAGTTGCTCTTTTTAAAAAATAAAAAAATAAAAAAATCAATATTTACATGCATGGTGTGTTGTGAGTTAATTTTATGAGTTTGCTTGCAAGCAATTTTTATGTGACAGACTGAGATAGCCAATGGCAGATTGATATGAATCTGTGATTCTGTGAGCAACTCAATCTGCCTGCCCGCTTTGCCTGATTTTGGGTATAAGTTGCTCTTTTTTATAAAAAAAAATCAAGCCATGCCCAGCCAGTCACATGACCACCAAGCCATACCCACAAATTAGACCACACCCACAGAACCGGTTAGTGGTCCCTAGGATCTAAAATTATGAGTTTGGTGGTCCCCGAAGTCCAAAAGATTGGCAACCCCTGCTCCAGAAGATTCAGCTCCCCATTACATTCCATGAGTGTGAACTCAGATCCTTTTATTAAAGTAAATAAAATTAACTAAAATGTTCATAATTATTCTCAGCATGAAGAGATCTTGCATTGTACTGTCTTCTACCAACTACTGAAGACATGAAATATATTATGAGCAGGTTTTGGTGGTGCAGTGATTAGAGTGTAGTACTGCAGGCTACTTTTGGTGACTGACGACTGCCTACATTTCAGCAGTTCGAATCTTACCAGACTCAAGGTTGACTCAGCCTTCTACGCTTCAGAGGTGGATAAAATGAGGGTCCAGATTGTTGGGGGAAATAGGTTGACTCTGTAAACCACTTAGAAAGGTCTGCAAAGCATTGCAAAGTGGTATATAAATCTAAGTGCTATTGTCTCTTTTTCACACACATGCACACACATGCACACACACAAACACATTTGTCCTTTAAACTCAGTGACATATTTGGAGACTCGGATTCAACCTTTTTAAAAGCTGAACATTTCACTTTCAGTAAATGCAACTTGAATATATTCCACATCACTCAATATTCCGATGAAGAAAATGAATCCTACTTAAAATGCCTAAAGTTTTTCCTAGCAATTTACCTAAAATATTGTTGATTATTTTGCAGGTAAACCAAGGGAGTTCTGAAGCCCTTTTGCTTGCTTGAGTTACACAAAGAATGGTTTAGGAAAGGCACCAATTTTTCCCTCTGGGAGCCTAAACCTGATCACCCATGTCACACACCCCTGCCTGCAAATTTGTGACAGAAAATCCTTTCATCAGAGCAGATGCCTCTTCACATTCAATTCAGTAACTGGATAGAAATTAAATCAATTAAAGGTGAAGCAGGGGGTGCAGTCATTTCTCACAAGGGCAAGCTAAGCACAGAAGATCCACATCAAAGCCAAGCATGTGTAGAATCTCTAAACTATCCAGGAAGATAATGCAAGAAAGTTGCATTTTTAAAAAAACAAGACCCAGCTTTACACTTGTAAATAAAAGCAAGATGGTTCTTCTGCATGAGCAAGGAGCTGGATTAGAAGATGTTCAAGTTTCTATTCTATTCTATTCCCTTCCCTTCCATTCCATTCCATTACCTTTGGAAGAAGACACAGGAGGAGAAGGAAAAAGAACTGGAGGAGATATACAACAACAAGGAAGCAGGAGAAAGCAGATATCAAAGTTCTAAAGACTTAAACGAGGTCTCCAAATCTGACTTGCATGTAACCACTGCCATTTTAATAAGGCAAGGGCCAGCTTTGAATCCCAAAGACTCTCCAAAGCATGAGCTCTGTCCCTGCCATATGGAGAAAAGCTGGAATCCATCAAGTTCACTTAGCAAATTTTATCTTCAGGGAACTGGCAAGGCAGACTGAATACTGATATAAATAGCTGAAATAAACAACTTCACTGACTTCTAGCTATATAGAAGCAATGTTCCAATATTTGAGGGGCTGCCACAAAGAAGTGGAGATCAATCTATTTTCCAAAGCACCAGAAGCCAAGACAGGAAACAATGCATGGAAACTAAGGAAGAAGAGAAACAACCTAGAACTTAAGAGACATTTCCAGATAGTGAAAACAATAAAATCAGTGGAACAAGTTCATTCTAGAAGTTGTGAATACTCCATCACTGGAGGATTTTAAGAAGAGACTGGACAGTGACTTGTCTGAAATTGTATAGGGTCTCCTGCTTGAGCCAGGGGTTGGACTAGAAGACTTCCCTGGTCCTTTCCAATTATTTTCTGAATTTGTACATATTGCAAGAATATATGCTGCAATGGTTGTAAATGTGAAAAACGGTCATAAGTCACTGTTTCCAGGGATTTTGTAACTTGGAACGGTCACTAAATGAACTGCTTTAACTTGAGGACTGACTGTAATTCACCTGTTTAATCCATCTTCGTGTGAGTGTGGCTGTGAGTGGGGCTGTAAGGTCCATAATGAGGCTCGGGCAAGGGACCATGAGTGCCAATGAGGATGCTCGTGCAAGTGTTGCCATAGATGTGCTCAGATGCACATGCCATGGCCAGTCACTCACATTGCCCAGTGGCGATTAGGCCAGAGCCTGGTGGTGGCTCATGGCCCACAGATTGGGGAGCCCTGGTTTATCTTATCTTTATATTGGAAGCTGCATACAAACTTTTTATTCATAAAATTGTCTAGGAAGCAACAAGCATTTCAATCAGGTTTCTTTTTAAACATCTTGCAGAACAATGTAGAAATTTAGGTTGCGTCAAAAATTGAAATAGCTGATCGTAGCATTCCTTGCACTGGGAAACAGTAATCTTACCACTGAATAGTAGATGCTGGAAACATGTAAAAGAGGGGAGAAAAAAAAAAACCTATAAGATGATGGAATAGATCAGAATTGAGGAACTTGCTATTCCCATTTTGTTCAACAGTTAAATACATTAATTCTGATCAAACATTAGATAAGATTAGTAAAAGATTAGAGACCAGGTAGAGAACTGCAAATATTCTTCCATTTACAACCATTCATTCAACAACTGCTTAAAGTTACAACAGCACTGAAAAACCCCCGACTTACAGCTGGTCTTCACACTTACAACAGCCTCAAAATCCCTATAGTCAAAATTAGATCAAAATTTGGGTGCCTGGCAATCAGTAGGTATTGACAATGGTTGCAGTGTCCTGGGGTCATGTGATCATCAACTGTGAGCTTCCCACCTGGATTACGACAAGCAAAATCAATGAAGGAAGCTGAATTTGCTAAACAACCACATGCTGAATTAATAGTGTCAGTGTCTCAAAGGTGCTTTTTTCAAGAGGCAACTGGCCTTTTTGTTTTTTCTTTGAAGACATTTCACTTCTCATCCAAGAAGCTTCTTCAGATTCTTGAAGAAGCTTCTTTGATGAGAAGTGAAAACACATTCGAAGGAAAACCAGAAAGTCCAGTTGCCTCTTAAAAAAACCCACCTTTGGGGCAACCACAACCTGGATGACTGGGAATCTCTATGGACAATAACTTCAGTGATTCACTTATGAGCTGTTGAAAAAATGGTTGAAAAATCAGAAGCTACTGAATTAACAACTTCCAATTAACAACTTCCTTTCCTAGTAATGGAAATCCTGGGGTAAATTGTGGATGTAAGTCAAATATTACCTGTGCTAGTTATCCATGTCTCAATTATGTTCCCTGTATGGAAAAGAATGGCTAAACATTTCTTTTTTTCTTTAATTGGAGGATAATATATTACATAACTGTCTTAAGAATAGGAACTGGTAAACTTTTGAAGAAGCTGAAGGCTGTGGCAGGCTCAAAATCTTCCCACTCATGAGAATTTCTCAAAAAGAAAATTCTCTTTCTGGTTGCCATGATACAAAAAAAGATGTTGAGCCCTTAGAAAGTGTGCAGAGAAGAGCAACAAAGATTGCTCTTCCCAACAATTAACCAATGGAACAGCTTGCCTCCTGGAATTGTGTTTTTTTGAGAACAGATTGGACAACCATTTGTCTGGGATGGAATAAGTCTCCTGCCTTGATGGGAGTAGGACTAGAAGACCTCCAAGGTCCCTTCCGGTGCTGCGATTCTATGGATCTATGATTCAACTGAATAAGAACTGGTAGGAAAAGGTGGAAAGAGACACAGAATTTCTCTCCTTGGCTATCAGGCAATATGGTCTTTCCAGAGTTCCTATCAGATCTACTTTAGGTTTATCAATATAATACTTGAGCAAACAAGCCAGACAGTAAAGAAACTCTGAAAAGAAGACATAGTCAGAATAGCATTTGTAGTGATGTCCATTCAATAAAAATGAAGTTTTACATCCACTATGCTTTGTAACAGTGCTGATTAGCAAAAAGGGAAACTCAAGAGAAATAACATTATCATCTTAACATGATTTGTAAAGGCTGTTCTTTTTTTTAAAGAGAGATTGGTATATAATGAGCTTCTGAAATACAATTTCTTAATGAAGTTTTGGTGGGTAGACAGTTTTTGTCACTAATAAATCTCCTTAGTTTGGTGAACAAGGAAAGGGATTAGAGTGTTCTGCTCCAAATCCTGCTCATTTTTATCAAATATTTATGTATACTGACTGCTGCAAATGTTTTTTTTTTCATAGCCAGGTTTGCATTCTACACTAAACCACAGTTGGATTCATCAAGGTTGTACAAATCACCATTGTTAGTTTACATATATTTTGCTAAAACATAAATCATGGTTTGGAAATCACACTGAGTACCTTCATAGATGGAGCCAATAACAATGGCAATAACACTTAAGACTTTTATACTGCTTCCTTGTGCTTCACAGCCCTCTCTTAAATAGTTTATAGAGTCAGGATTTTGCCTTCAACAATCTGAGTCTTCATTTTATCTACCTTGGAAGGATGGAAGGATGAGTAAAACCTTGACTGGTCAGGATTGAACTTCTGGCAGTGAGCAGAGTTAGTCTGCAATACTGCTTTGTAACCACTGCACCACAATGGAGCCAAAGTATATGATGGGAACATGGTCAGTTTATTTTTCTGTCTTATGCTAAACTGAAAGGAAGCAACCTACCCAAAGGGAAACTGATACATCCTGACTTTATCGAAACACATTTAAGACCAAGTTTGTTAAGGACAACAACCCACTTTCAGTACAAACTGCACTTTCAAAAGCAAATTTCATCATTTAGCAAGATGGCAAAGTTAAAACCCGCACATTTACTGGGAAACCCAGCTCATAGTGCCAAAGTCTAGATAATGTTATCTTGTATGATTTTTTAAACTTGGAAAACAATCCAAAGAAGATTCCCATCTCCATGACATTTTCATACTGATCCCTTTTATCTGGCTAAGGTGGGGGAAAGAGATGGCACTTTAAAAGATAAGACTCTGAACAATCTTGACATACTTGACTATTGGATCATATCCAACAAAATGCAATTCAGCGGGTGAGGAAAAGTAAGGTCCTTCACAGGAAAACCCAAATGTACATGTAAAGAATAGGTGGTATCTGGCTCAACTGTAATGCCTGTGTGAGAGATCCAGGTGTCCCAGTCAATTATCACTTGACTATGAGCCAAAACTGTGCTGCAATTTCCAAAATGGCTAATGCAGTCCTGGGCTGCATGAACAGAGGGATAGTTTCAAGATCATATGAAGTATTAGTACCACTTTATACTGCTTTGATAAGACCACACTTTGAACACTGCATCCAATTTTGGTCACCATGATATAAAAACAGATGTTGAAGCTCTGGAAAGAGTGCAGAGAAGAGCAAGAAAGGTGATTAGGGGGCTGGAAACTAAACAATTGAGGGAACTCAGTATGTCTAGTCTAATGAAGAGAAGGATTATTAGGGGCTGATATGATGGCAACTTTCCTGTACTTGAGGTTCTGTCACAGAGAAGAGGGGATAGACCTGTTCTCTAACCATGTGAGGGCAGAATAAGGACTAATGGGTGGAAGATAATTAAAGAGAACTAAGAAGTTTCCTGATAGTGAAAACAATCAACTCTGGGCTTGTCTCTGGAAGTTTTGGGTGCTCTTTCACTGGGTGCTTTTAAGAAGGGACTGGACAGCCATTTATTTGGAAAGGTACAGGGTCTCCTGCCTGAATATGGGGTCAGGCTAGGAGATCTCCAAGGTCCCTTCCAACTGTATTATTATGTTTTCTAGCCTTGGTTGCTTTTAATGTTTTAATTCTTGATGCTGACTTTTTGTAACGTTTTAATGTTCTTATTGATTTATATTGTGTTTTTATATTGTTGCAAGCCACCCAGAGATGCTTGACAGGTGTCAGGGTTCCAGCCATTGCCCTAATTAAATCATGAGCCTCAAGCCAAGCTTCAAAAGAATCCAAAAGATTTATTAGGAGCAACATGTTGGCATTGACCCATATGAGGCCAGGTGTAATTTATGGTCACCTATGACCCTGTTTTCCCCTTCCTCCCAGCGTATGTCATAAGTCAGATTCTCCAACTAAAGCACATTCATGGGCTGGGTGTCATCAATGATATTCTCCAATGAAAGATTTTCAGGGCAGAAGATCCAGTAGTCGAGGCTACTATCTTTGTAAGATAAGCATGGAATGTATTTCTGGTTTTAATTGCCATACTGCTCCTTCAGGTTTTCTCCCCCTATTGCTTATGGCAACTTGAAAACAGGCATAGGAATGCTTTACAAGTTGACAACAGGGAGATGGGTGGCATGAGTTTAACAAATTAAAGATCTGTCTGTCTGTCTATCTGTCTGTCTATCTATCTATCTATCTATCTATCTATCTATCTATCTATCTATCTATCTATCTATCTATCTATCTATCTATCTGAATTACTTTAATGGCCTATAGTTATCACAAAGTTCTAACAGAACTTCCAAAACTATCAGCAACAAATTTTCCATGTTTCAATGGAAGATACAATTTTCCCTTTTTCCTCTTTTTTTTAGAAAAAACAAAACAAAAATAATCCCTCTCTTTGATCTCAGCCTAATGCCTTTTTCCTCCACACACATAGAGGAAGGAATGAAATCAGAAACAGATGTTACAGAGTCTCTAGTGACAAGTGTTGTGAAGTGTGTGTTGGAACACTGTGCAAGCACAGTGATTAAAGGGATAGTAGGGCAGAAAGAGAGCAAGTAGAACAATTTTGTTCCAGATGTGTCCTGCATAATCTATTGAGGATCAAACACCAAGCTGTTCACATCTGTTTGTTCTACCACTCTGAAAAGCATTTGATGTTCACCCTGGCATAGACAGGTAGCATAAACAACCCAGATTTGAGAGGAAGAACAAAGAGTAGCCAACTAGGTTATTATAAAACAAGTCAAGTGGCTTCATATATTGCATTAGACTATAGTTTTTTTAGGCATAGATTACAAAATAAATGCAGTGGTGGGCTGCTGCCAGTTTGGACCAGTTCTAGTGAACCAGTATGAATGATGATCAGTTGGCTCTTCCTACCCACCCCGCCCTGTCTTGTCTTACACTTCCTTCTTTTGCACCTCAGCTGATTCATGCGGCAAAGTGGATTACTGTGCCTCAGCTGTTCTACTTATGGGGGAAAGCTAGAAGGTGAGCTAGAGAGGTTCAAATTGGTGTATATTGAATGCTGCACATGCTCACAGAACTAGTTGTTAAACCAGTTGCAGCCCACCACTGAATAAATCCAAATGTTACATTCACATAACATGAGCAGAAACTGTGGCTTCCAAACCACAAGGACAGGATGCAAAACCAATATGCTTGGTAGTAAAGATGTAGGATAGTATTTCTCAATCTGCTGCCTGGGGAATTCTGGATTTTGAAGTCCACACATCTCAAAGCAACCAAGGCTGAGAAACACTGGTATAGAACAAGGACTGGGAAGAGTTTGGAACCTTAGCCCAGACCACCTGTTAGGCAAGAAAACTGACAGAGGGGTGGGTGCTATTTTTGCTGCCTTAAGCTCTAAACCAGGGGAAGAAGAAACTTGATTTCTTCGAGGGCCAGATTATCATTGTAGCTCTCCCTTGTGGGCAAGCCCAGGAGGAGGGGTTTGGGGAAGAGATGGGATGGACTCTCCTGCAACACCCTACCAGCCAAAATGGGGCACAGGGGTGCCACTCCAAAATATCCTCTGCAAAACCCCAAGGATAATATCCTCCTTTCTATGGAACAGCATTTCTTCAAAGATGTTCTTCAATGTGTTCAGTTATTTTCTTTTTTAACACTTTTATTCTATCATCTCTCTCTCCATCTTTCCATCCATCATCTATCTATCCACCCATTATATCTCTCTATCATCTTCTATCTCTCCATCCATCCATCCATTCTCTCTCTCTTTCTCTCTCTTTATCTCCATCCATCTATCATGTATCTATCCATCCATCATTTTATGTTTCATGGAAGATATGGGAGATATAATTTCACAAGTCTCTGTTCTATTTTAGGAATATTAATGGTTTGAAAGCATCTCCATCTAAAAAAATCTCCTTACACCAAATGTCTCTCCTGGCTCTTACCCTGACGTTACTGAGATAACTTCTCCAAGAATCCTAGACTGTCTTTTTAATGCTTTATACTTGGTTTTAGACAACCTGACAAAGATACCATATGTTCATGAACAACCCCATAATCAGAGTAAATTATGGGACATAATACAAAGTAAGTGGAATTAAATTGGGTCTGGAAGGCAGAAAACTTCTGCTTCAATTACATCATGACTGCATCTAGGAAGACTCACATTACTGAATCTTCCCATATATCAAGTATCCAGGAATTTCAACCAATTCAAGATTGCTAACTGGTACACGCTTCTAGGGGGAAATTATGCCTGTGTTTCAAAGATTTCCAATGGTTTGTTTCCTAAGCAGAGTTCAGGGTTCTGGTTTCGGCTTTAAAAGCTCTAAGGAGGTTAGGGCTTGACTGTGGAAGAATGGTGTATCTCTGCAGGAATCCATCTCTTCAATAAGGTTGGCAGGAGAGGCTTCCTTAAAGACACCTGGATTTTCTGATGCCTGTGTGGGTCAAAGAGTTCCTTTTTTGGCATTGCTCTCAAGCTATTGAATACAAACATCCAATGATCCTATTCTCTTCTCTTTGTATTGCTGTTGTTAGTTGCGAAGTCATGTCTGACCCATCTCGACCCCATGGACAACATTCCTCAGGCCTTCCTGTCCATTACCATCTCCCGGAGTCCATTTAAGCTCACGCGGACTGCTTCAGTGATTCCATCCAGCCCTCTCATTCTCTGCTGTCCCTTTCTTCTTCTTTTGCCTTCAATTATTCCCAGCATTAGACTCTTCTCCAGTAAATCCTTCCTTCTCATGAGGTGGCCAAAGTATTTGAATTTCCTCTTCGGGCTCTGGCCTTCTAAAAAGCAGTCAGGCTTGATCTCCTCGAGGACTGACTGGTTGGATCGACTTTCAGTCCAAGGGACTCGCAGGAGTCTTCTCCAGCACCAGAGTTCAAAGGCCTCCGTTTTTTGGCACTCTGCCTTGCTTATGGTCCAACTTTCATAGCCATACATTGAAACTTTCACCATTAAGGCATTGCAATCTCTTTCAGTTTTCCAAATCTCTCTCTCTCTCTCTCTGTGTGTGTAAGATTATTAGATTCCTTGGGTGCCTTGCAGTTACAAAGGCAGAATATAAATGAAAGTGGTAAATATACAAAATTGTCTCTTCCTTCCCTCCACCCAAGCAATGCATGCCCTCAAAATGACAAGAATGGTTAAAGAAGGTGATTTTTAATTTTTGTTCCTCTTGCCTTTCTTCTGAGCTACGCCCCTCCTGTTCTTTTATCACGTGCATGTAATCAGCTAGCTTTTTTTGATATACCTTGCCAGTTCAACCTTACCTCAGATTTATTCTGTTTGCAAGGCATTTTACAGAGCTGAGTCTGCAAGAAGCAGCAGCAGCAGCAGCTATAAAGCTAACAACCTAAAAAGCCTTCTATTTCTCTCCCCCACCCCGCATGCCCTCTGCTCTTTGTAACTTAGATTAAATTTGTGTCACATCAATTTGCAGCCTCGCATTTCAGCAAAAAATAAAAAAAATAAAAATACCCCAATGGCTTTACCAAGAGAGAGAAAGGTTGGGAAGGGAGACCTAGCTCTACACAAAGCCATAGGAGATATTGAGTGCCATGGACTCAAGTTTCCTTTGTAGATACAGTCAACCATGATAAATGAGAAACATGCCAGCAGGTCCAACCTTGATATCGAGACAAATGTTACACAGACGCTGAACAATTTAACATCAGAAGAGAAGACAGCTGATAAGAGGAGCATAAGTGTAATCTCCTTCCCAGGTAATGATTTTTATTTGGAGTTTAAAGGGATTTGAGGATTTGTGAAAGCACCATTGTGTTCAAAGCTGGCAGCGGCATTCAAAGGGTGGTGCTGTCTTTCTTGGAATACAGTATGGAGGTTTCCAGACCCCTTTGTTGACTAAGAACATCATGAAAAGCTGGTGGTAATGACAGACCTGTTAGATCTTTAAGCCTGAATAAGTTTTCATGGATGAACTTCCAAGTTCTATTGGTTTAAAAATATGGTGTGTTTCTCAACCAGGGCCATTTTAAGATAGATAACTTGACCATTTGCCAATAATTCTTTTTGTGATAGAATCTTCCATAAAACAGGTAGGAATGTTGTATATGATCAATGATTTGACCAATTGGAATAGAATAGAGCTGGAAGGGACCTTGGAGGTCTTCTAGTCCAGTCCCCTGCTCAAGCAGGAGGATCTATCTTATTTCAAATAAGTGACTGTCTAGTTTCTTCTTAAAAAAACTCCAGTGATGGAGTGCCCATGATTTCTAAAGGCAAGCTATTCTGGTTAACTGACCTCACTGTTAGGAAGTTTCTCAGTTGCTTCTCTCTTTGGTTAGTTTCCAATCATTGTTTCTTGTCCTGCTCTCTGATGCTTTGGAGAATAATTTGACTGCCTCTTCTTTGGAGCAACCCCTCAAATACTGGAATACTGCTATCATTTTGCCTCTAATTCTTCTTTTCTCTAGACTAGCCAAACCCAAATCCTGCAGCTGTTCTTCATATGTTTTAGTCTTCAGGCCTTTGATCATCTTAGTTGCTCTTCTCTGAACATATCAACATTTTTTGGTAGTATGGTGACCAAAATTGCTTGCAGTATTCCAGGTGTGGTCTTACTAGGGTTTTATAAAGTGGCACTAGGACTTCATGTAATCTTGATTCTCTGCCTCTATTTATACTTTTTTTTTTTTGCTTAAGTTCAATCAGTATGTTTGTTGCAAAAGAGAACCTAGCATTACTGTGACAACATGTTTAAAGAATGTTAAATTTAACATATCTTAATGTAATGAAAATATTTTACTATTACTATTACATAATCTTATAATAGGTTGGAACCCAAAGATTTTCAGTCATAAAAATATTAAAAACATTTGGTAATCTTCACCCTTTCTGTTTTGTTTCAAAACTTCACAGCAAGTCGGAGCTATGCATATTTAAATTAGAACAAACAACCTTCTGATCATAAACAGAAATATATAAAAAAAAGCCAGATAGCTATACAAGAAAGCTTGCAATGTTTTATTTCATTATTGATGTTAATTCTCATGATTTGCAGTGGGAGCCTGTCCCATCAATTTGATTTATTTCTACTTTGTGGGAGAAAGTGATAAAATGTTCCTTACTTTTACAAGCAGTAAATTAATCCTTCTCCCCAAAACAAAACAATTGAACGAGGACTATCACATTTTCCATGAGATCTGACAGTCCGTCTTAGTCAAATAAACATTGGCCTGAATATAACACCTTCTCCAAAGATTGTCTTTGATGCCATAATACATCATGCATTTTGTAAAGATTACTGTTTTTTCATTCATTAAAGACTTGGGTAAAATGATGGCTTGCTCAAAAAATAAAGTCCAAGACACAAAAACACTATAAGTTGTCCAGAAAGAAGGCAGTTCATTGACCTACCTTCTTACTGGTACTCCTTTGACTTACAACAGTTTGTAACAGCAAGCTACTACAAGTATTGAAAAAAAAAAGATTTATGACTATTTTTCACAGTTATAATATTTGCAGCATCCCCAGAATAATATGATCAAAATTCAGATACTTGGCAACTGGTTCATATTTATGACGGTTGCCATGTCCTGAGGTCATGTGATCCCCTTTTGTGGCCTTCTGACAAGCAACCTCAATGGGGAAGCCAGATTCACTTAACAACCACTCACTTATTAATTGTGATGATTCACTTAACAACTGTGACAAGAAAGGTCATAAAATGGGACCAAACTCACTGAACAAATGTCTCACCTAATGTTCTGACCAAGGCTTCTTGAGACTGTAATTAAGCATATGCTTTGTCAAAACAACTCTTGTTTTATTTCAATGCTGGGAATTATGTTCATTCCCAGCCCCTAATGAGTTCAAAAAAGTCCCTCAAGATAAGCACCCACCTTTCTCTCTTTTGAATTGCTGCCAACAACTAAAGTGCCAAATTAACTGAAAAAAACCCAGCCAAAGTACAAAGTCCATATAGAGCTTCAAGGATTAAACCGAACAGAACGAACAACTTTGCTTCCTGCAAAGGTTTTGTTATCTTGGCCTGACTTTTATCCCTTATGGGAGGGGCAATCACCTCCCAGCCTTCCTCCCAAGTCACACCTTTTGTCTCAGCTGCTCTTGCCTTCTAGCAGCTCTGCGCACGTGCGCACTGGGAATAGGCTCCCCCTGTTCCTCTGCCTCACTGCTGCCAGACTCTGGAGGCTCCAAAGGCAGCAACCCAGGTGGTTCTGGACCCTTCTCTGCATCCGACACAGGACCTTCATCCAAGTCCTCTCAAGACTCCTGGACTGGTCCCCGTTCTTCCCCACTGTCCGATTCCGCTGCCATTTGCACAGGCTGCCGGCGAATCACAACACTTAACAACAGGAACATTGGGCTCAATTGTGGTCATAAGTTGTGGACTACCTGTACTTACTTTCTCCCAGGTAGTCCCAATATAAAGAAGAGGAGCATTTATTTCCCCAGATGGTGATTTTGTACATTTTGTTCCATTCTCCATTAAATTCCCCTATTCCTCCATCCAAAAATACTTGATGCCCTCTTTCCAATGGAGTTACATCACCAGGTGATTTTTTTTAACCATTTGAAGTTACAACAATTAACTTCCAAATTCATTATCTACTTGTTCCTCTGAAGGAGAGACATTATTTACAGGTAGTCCTCAACTTACAATGGATCATTTAGTGACCGTTCAAGGCTACAATAGCATTGAAATAAATGACCATTTTTTCACACTTACGACCGTTCCAGCATCCCAACGGTCACGTGATTTACATTCAGATGCCTGACAACTGACTCACATTTATGACAGTCACAGTGTCCTGGGGTCACGTGATCCCCTTTTGCAGCCTTCTGACAAGCAAGGTCAACGGGGGAAACAGATTCACTGAACAACTGTGTTGCTAATAGCTGCTTTGATTCACTTAACAACTTACAGATTCACAGAGTTGGAAAGGGACCTTGTAGGTCATCTAGTCCAACCCCCCACCCAAGTAAGAGACCCTGCACCATTTCTGACAGATGGCAGTCCAGTCTCTTCTTGAAAGTCTCCAGGGATGAAGCTCCCACTTCTTCTTTTGTTTTAGATATATTTATTTATTTATTTTTTCCAATATACATCCATATTGTGTGTGAACAGAGTTGGTTCTGGGTATCATTCATATTAATCCAATTCATCATAACAATATTAGTAATCTCTATCACATTTGTTGAATTTAAGTAATCCTCATTTTTTTTTATTTAAGCATACATCAACGAAAAAAAAACTAACTCCTCATCTTAATCTTCATCTACATCTTTCTTGTTCAATCTAAACCTTTCTTGATATATATAAACAAAATTAATTCTAAGTAACATTCATATTGATCCAATTCATGCCAACAATATTCGTAATCTCTATCACATTTATCAAATTTAAGTAATTCTCATTATATTACTTCCGAAGACAAGTTCTGTTCCATTGGTTGATTGTTCTCACTGTCTGAAAATTCCTCCTTATTTCCAGGTTGAATCTCTCCTTGTTCAGTTTCCATCCATTATTCCTTGTCTGGCCTTCAGGTGCTTGGAGAATAGCTTGACTCCTTCCTCTCTGTGGCAGCCTCTCAAATATTGGAGGACTGCTATCATGTCTCTCCTGGTCCTTCTCTTCAGTAGACTAGCCAAGCCCAGTTCCTGTAACCATATGTTTTAGCCTCCAGTCCCCTCATCATCTTGGTTGCTGTTCTCTGCACTTTTTCTAGAGTCTCAACATCTTCTTTATAGTGTGGTGAACTGTGGCAAGACAAGTGGTAAAATGGGGCAAAACTCACATAACTAATGTTTTGCTCAGCAACAAAAAAAATCAGCACTCAATTATGATTGTGAGTTGAGGACTACCTGTATAGGATTAATTAATTCATGGAGTTGGAGCAGAGGTGATATTCAGCAGGTACTGACCAGTTCTGGAGAACTAGTAGTGGAAATTTTGAGTAGTTCAAAGAACCAGTAGATACCACCTCTGAATGGAGATTTTACAGTATCCTTCCTCTGCCGCACCCACCAAGCCACGTCCACAGAACCAGTATTAAAAAAAATTGAATCCCATCACTGAGTTGGACCCTTTCTATTAGTTCATGGTATACAGCTCTGACAAATTATTAATTTTAATTGTTTCTAACATTCCTTCCTTGAATAAGATCGGAAAGTGAAAGACTCAAGAGATTGTAAGTGAATATCCAAAATCCAATTATCCATCAAGAGTCAATTACATTTCAAGCTGCAACATGTTCATTCAAGAGATCCATCCTAGAAAATGAGGAAGGAAACTACTGTTGAATGTAATTTTAAACCTTTTTTAGATTACAAATGACCGCCTCAATAAAGTAGATATCAAGATTAATTAAAATGTCCTTTAAAGTTCAGTGCTCATTGCAAGAGGGAGTTAAAGGATATGAGGAACTGGGTACCAGTGCATCTATTTAATCATCACAGAAGGGTGGGATTCTAAGATCAATCAAGATTCAGGAGGCTATTATATAAACGGTTTCTCCATTGTCAATGAAAAAGACCTACCTTTTTTCCCTTCCTTGTTAGAAAGAACTTTTAAAAACTCTCTGCCTTAATGTAGATAAGATAAAATTAAGTAGGACAAAATACACTTCACAAATGACTCACTTAACAGACATTGTGGGCTCAATTGTGGTTGTAACTTGAGAACTACCTGTATTTTACAAATCCAACTGGAACTCAATAGTATAGGATGATATACAATACTGTATATTGTATAATATAACTGTATTGTACAGAATAGTATAGGTTCTCCTGCTTGAGCAGGGAGCTGGACTAGAAGACCTCCAAGGTCCCTTCTAGGTCCATTCTATTCTATTCCATTTCATTTTATTCCATTCTCTATTTCATTCCATTCTATTCCACTCCACTCCACTCCATATTCTATTCTATTCTAATATTCTATTCTATTCTATTCCATTCTATTCTATTCTGTTCCATTCCATTCTCTATTCTATAGAACTAGAATAGAACTAGAATTCTATTCTATTCTAATTCTAATAATTCTACTCCTATTCCTCAATTGGCCACAGATAATTTCTCAGGCACGGATTCTACTCAAGGAATACAACTTGATGATTTGGAATTATCAAACTCAGAGGGAAAGTATTTTGAATAAAAGATGCGATACATTCACTTGCTTGGATTAACTCTGGAGAGACCCTCAGTACAGCTTCAAAAAGGTGCAGTTTGTTCCAGCAATGTTAATTCACAATAACCTTGGCCTGGAGAATTTGTATTTTATTTATTACTTTTTTGAATTTCTGCACTACCGTAATCTATTAGTCTAGGCTAGCCTGAGTCTATGTAACGTGCTAAACATAAAAACACACTCCAGTTTAGCAAAATGTACAGTTCCAGAGAGAATAATGGCTTTCTAAGAACAATCTACATTCAGTTTTTCCCAAGGTGGATATCCTTCAGGTAAATTGACTTTTATTTTTATGTATTTATTAGCTGAGTCAGTTTAGATGGCTATTCTGGATAGCAAGATGAGCAGAATGTAAAATCAATAAACAAACAAATAAATTTGCAATTTTGTACCTGGGAGGCTGAGATTAGGATTAGAATTGAAAATATAGATCAAGAAGATTAAAACATAACAAAGAGAGAGAGGGAGAGAGAGAGAGAGAGAGAGAGAGAGAGAGAGAGAGAGAGAGAGATACCATAGCATAATCAAGACTAACTTGCAGTTATTTAGTATTCTAACTCTTACAGATGGGCTGATTCAACAACCAAAGGCTCTGAGACCAACAAGAAAGTCTTGAGGAAGAAATCAAGACCATGTGGAGTTCTAGCATTGCTTTACAAAGCCTTAGTAAGGCCACGCCTGGAATACTGCATCCAGTTCTGGTCACCATAATGTAAAAAAAAAAAGGTTTTGAGACTCTGAACGAGTGTAGAGAAGCGCATCAAGAATAAGGGACTGGAGGATAAAACATAGGAAGAACGGTGGCAGGAATTGGGTATGGCTAGTTTAGTGAAAAGAAGGACTGGGGGAACATGATAGTAGTCTTCCAATATTTGAGAGGCTCCTCCAAAAGCAAAGGGGTCAAAGTGTTTTCCAAAGCACCAAAAGACAAGACTAGAAATAATGGATGGAAACTAACTGTCAGCTTTGGGTTTTCCCAGATGTGCCAATATGACAACTCTAATAAAATGGAACTTTGAGAAGATGTTTGCCTTGGAGTTTTTTTAAGTTGGAGTTTGTTACTTGGAATGCTTACATTAACAAAGGAGGGAAGCAACCTAGAACTAAGGAAATTTTTTCTGATGGTGAGAGCAATCAACTAATGGAACAGCTTGCCTTCAGAACTTGTGGATGCTCCATCATTAGAGACTTTCAAAAGGAGACTGGAGAGCCATTTGTCAGGAATGGTATAGGGCAAGGGTCTTCAAACTTGGCAAGTTTAAGACTTGTGGACTTCTAAAAATCATACATTGCAACGTCCTTCCTGTCAATGAACACTTCAGCTTCAACCATAACAACACAAGAGCAAACAATAGATACAAATTCAAGGTTAATCGCACCAAACTTGATTGTAGGAAATACAACTTCAGCAACAGAGTGGTCAATGTCTGGAATACTCTACCTGACTCAGTGGTTTCTTCCCCAAACCCCAAAAAGTTTACCCTTAGACTGTCTACTTTTGACCTCACCCCTTTCCTAAGAGGTCTGTAGGGGGCGTGTATAATCGCACTAACGTGCCTACCGTCCCTGTTTTATTGTTTCTTTTCTATTTTTTTAATTTTTCTTATGTGTATCCATGTATTCGTAACTATGTTTTTACTTATACCTTTTATCTTGTAAGCAATTGACAAATAAAAATAAAAAAATAAAAAAAGTAAATTTCTGAGCTGACATGACTGGAGAAGGAATTCTGGGAGCTGAAGTCCGCAAGTCTTAAAGCTGTCAAGTTTGAAGACCTCTGGTATAGGATCACTTGCTTGAGCAGGGGGATGGAATAAAGACCTCCAAAGTCTCTTCTGGCTCCATTATTCTATGAATTCTAAAAGACACAGACTTCTCCAAATTCTTGGTATGCTGGCTAGGTAATTCTGGGAGTCAATTCTCAAAGTCATTCAAATCGGAGAAGGCTGTTCTATGGGTTAACAGAGAAACCACCATTGGAAGTTATTTGCAGACTGGATTACTCATTGCTCATTCCTTGGGCACAGGACTACAGGTCTCCAAACTGAAATCTTTCTTAACTTATTCTTAACTACAACAAAAATGTGATTTTGGCAAACCGAGTTACTTGAAAAACCACATTCTGGAAGATTTCCCTTGCTGTTTTGAAATAAAATTGAAACCCAGGAAAAAAAAATGATTCTAAATTCTTTTTAAAATTAAAAAAAAAAATCAAAGAGTCCCTAAGCTCTAACTTAAAGTATCTTTTTCTTTCTTCCATGAAGAGTAAATCACCAATTTTCCCAAACTGTTTAAAAAGTCAAAGAATCCACTCTAAATATATATCTAAATGTATCTCCATCGAATAAAGATGTGTCCCTTTAAAACATAGTGTAATAACAAGACAATCAATAATGCAGATTTGCTATACAGCATAGAAAAATCCCTTGCCAATGATTGATGTGCATTTGCTGCTGAGAGAAAAGCAAACTTTCATAAAGTTTCATTACAGGTTATGAAATTTATACCTGACCGTGTCCTGAGGGCTTTCAAAGATGTGTGCTTGACACTAACTTTCTTCTTGTGCTGCTGAAATAAAACTGGATTTTAGTATTGAGAGGTGGGTAAAAAAACAACCATCAAGAGGTAGCCTGAAAACAGTATTGAGTTCTAATTTATTTGCAGTATTGATAACAACCTCACAATTTTCAGTCCTGAAAAAAAATCAATACGTTCAGGCCTTGAATAAATTGGTGCAGATTCCATATGTATGTATTGTGGGATGTATTTTTCTGGAGTTGTATGCCAATATATGGAATCTATCAGGAACGTCCACCACATAAAATTAAAGTGGCTCTATAATGAGACCCTTTCGATGGTCAGGTCCTTCCTGAGAAACTTCTGATGTCTGAAGAACTTCCAATTCAGAGCTCTTCAAGGGTAAAACGAGGCAACTTTTTTGCTGTTATTTAATTAAGTCCAGAACAGACATGTGGGGCTGATTTACCCGGCTAAAATATCTCCTTCATTTTTGTGGTTTTTTTTTTTTTCAATGCACTTTGCTTCAGTGACCAAATTCCATGCCTTTGGATGAAGGTGACACACATCAGAGGGACCAATTAATGAGCATTCAGCAAATGCTACAGGGCTCTGACTCACCCCCTCCTAGGGACATGTGTTTCGAAGAGCATCAAAGTAGCCCATAGGTCTGGAGCATAAAACAACAAGGTCATATCCTCCAAGGGGTGGTAGCCTATGGGAATGTCTCAGGATGAATCTACTTCTGCTGATATTCCTCCCCTTTGTCTTACAGTATTTCCATCACATGCTCAGTTAAAGGAGAAATAGGTTTCCACAATCCGTATCAAACCACAGTTGCATATCACATGTGGATAACTATAGCAATAGCACTTAGACTTATATACCACTTTACAGTGCTTTACAACCCTCTTTAAGCTATTTACATAGTTAGCCTATTACACACACACCCCAAACAATGTTGGCTCCTCATTTTACCCACCTTGGAAGGATGTGTTCTGATCCTTTTCCAATAAAACAAACAGAAAGGGAACAGGAACCTTTTAATGATTCTTACGAATCCCCGGTTAAAAGGCTGCTGCAAACTAATTAACTTTAATAAGCACAAGCCTCACCAAAATTGTGTGAGGGTGCCAAGAATAACATATAAGGTTACCTAGAGATATTTTACAACAGAAGAGTCTTCAAAAACCAACCAAGATACTGCAATGTCCACGAGGCTCGAGTTTCAAAACGTCTTTGCTTCCTGCAAAGAACATCTGATTCACAGCTGGCTTTTATCTTCTTGAAAGAGGGGCCATTACCTTGCAGCCTTACCTCCGAGTCACCCATGCTGCTGCAGCTGTTCTTTCCTGCGAGCAGCCCTGTGCGCACACACACTTGGCACAGGCTCCTCGGGAACCTCCTCCACTGCTGCCAGCCCCCACAATCTCTGAAGGCAGCAGTCCACTCCCTAATGATCCTGGCCCCTCAACTGAATCCACACCTGCTGCCAACAAATCACAACAGGATGGAAAGCTGAGTTAACCTTGAGCTTGGTGAGATTTGAACTGCCAAATTGCAAACAATGAAGTAGCCTGCAGTATTGTACTATGAATCATTGTGCTACCAAGACTTATGATCTATACAGGTAGATTAACCTTGCTTCAAGTGCATTGTAAGACTTCTAGTGATGGGTTTCCCAACCATGGCAACTTTGAGAGGTCTGGAGTATGCTATGTTGGCTGGAGCATTCTGGGAGCTGAAGTCCATATGTCTTCAAATGGCCAAGGTTGGGAAGTCCTGTTCTAGTGTGAGGAAGTTCAGATTCCCATCTTTGCGCATCCTGAAAGAGTGCACCTTAATTCCCTAGCAAAGAAGATAAAGCAGGAATGGTTAAGATGTCATGCCCCTGATGGAGACTGACTTTGAGGGAGAGGAGGAACAGCCAACATGGAGTGGAAGTGTGGCTCCAGAGGTTGTGGTAAAGGCTGGGAAAGGGCAAAGGCTGGCTGGGCAGTCAAAGGAGAACCCAGGCCCATCTGCTCTCCATCCTAGGGCATGCAGGGAGGATAGGGTGGTCTACGGGAGAGGAGAGGGCCTTGATCCTCTTCATGGGCTGCAGCTGTGACAACTGGATAAGAGGATGGACATATGTACAGGAGAGTACTGGAAGGCATAGAAATATCTCTAGTTTATGGTTCCTCTCTGAGTTTGGCATCCTTCTTTGTGTTCTGATATCTATGGATGTCTTCAAGACCTGATTTTGCCTGGTTTGTGTTGTTTTTTACTTTTTATAATTTAAACGGCATTTCCTCCTTCTTGTAACTGCTCGTGTGGGAGTTTTTTGTCTCCATTCAAGAATATTTGGAGCTTGGAAGCAAAATGAAGGAATAAAAGGGGCTTCATCTGTTTTTTTTTTTTTTTTGATGTTAAAATAAGAACACATAATGTTCTTATTTGGATATCACTTCTGGAATTTGTGCTTGTGAAGAAAAAAAAATGAAACTTTGACTTTGTTGATTAGAAAGATTTGAGTGTTATAGGAATGGCTAGTTATACTGTATATTAATGCGCAAAAGCAAAAAAATGAGGTTCTAGTGTGTTTATCTTGTACTGTGCTAAGAAGAGTTGGAAGTCAGTGCCCCCTTTTCTTTCCTTTTCTCTTTCCCCTTATATCTCACACACCCCCTTTCCCCACTCCCTTTCCTTCCCTTAATTTCCTATTTTCTTTTCTTCTTTGTTTATTTTATATAATATGATAAATAAAAAATAAATAAATAAATAATAAAAAAAAAGGACTGCAGAAGAGAAGGACCAAAGTTCTCCCTCCCCATTGAGATAACCTGGCTTGTACCTCTTGACTAAAGGTTTTCCATGGTGGCCCAGCTCAGCCTTTAAAATATGTTGTCTCTTTCTACATAGCTCCTGGTAGACCTAGATTAGTTCCCTATAGTAAAGAATAAATAGGTTACTCATTTCTGGGATTCTGGGTAATAAATCTTGGGATTGCTCCCCCTTTCTCAGTCAGGGCACATTTTTGCATCTGTTTTTTAGTGGTTCTCACTCATATGGCCTCTTTGGCTGATTTGTTCCCATGAATCATTTGGCTAACAATTATAGGAGCTAAAATAGGATATTCCAGTGAACACCCCTGGGCCTTTGGAGGAACATTTCTTCTCCTGCTGCCAGGTGGTTAAAGATAATGCTGACAGAAAAGAGCCTTTCTGGCTGTTTTCTTTATATTTATTAAGAAAAGGAAGGAAGGAAGGAAGGAAGGAAGGAAGGAAGGAAGGAAGGAAGGAAAGGAAAGGAAAAAGAAAGAGAGAAAGAGAGAGAGGAAGAGGAAGAGAGGAAGACAAAGAAGGAAGGAAGAAGGAAGAGAAGGAAGGAAGGAAGGAAGAAAAAAGAAAAAGAAAAAGAAAGAGAAGCAAGGAAGAAAAAGAAAGAAAGAGTTCCAATCTTTTTCAACTTATTTTTACCATCTTATAGTCCCTCCTCCTCTGCTGAGTGTTTTAGATCTCAAACGGGATCAGCAAACCAGCCAGAGTTTTTCATGATTGACTTTTGTGGAGTGATCATCAGAACATCAGTTTGGTTGTCCAACAAGAGTCTGTTCCAGGGTTCCCCAACATCCTCTCTGAAGGTGTCCGTGCTGAATACACTGTGCGGATTGGAGAGGCTAATGATCCCAGTTCAGAGAGCTACATTTCTGTAGCCGAGTTGTTCCAGCTGCTGAGTCATTTGTTTAGAACTGTTAAGTCATTTGTATAATAAGTGCAAGGCTCTTATTGGTGTTAGCAGCCTGTAGGTATTCCAGTTTTCAGTTCCTGTGTTTATTACTGGATTTTCCCCATCAACCATCAAGATACACCCTGACGCCAAACCAGCAAAGAAATAATAAGTTTATCATTACGCAGAAACACTTTGTTCTGCCTAATAGTGAGAGCTGCCTTGCACATTCGTTTTGTAGAAGAGGCCAACCCCAGCTGTCTGGTTCTGGCCTGAGAAATGATGGCTTCTGCATGGCTCCCTTTCTAACAGCAACAGGTGCTCGACTTAATGGGGAACATGAGATGTTCCTGGAGATACTTTCATCATCTTATTAGAGACAAGAATCCGAGGATTAGCACACTATGATTATGCTTGCTTTCTTTTTAATGAACCAGTTTTTGATCACTCTAGGCTGGGGACTGGGGATAGAGGGAGGATTTGTCTAGATGATCTAGCCTTTGGAGATATTTTCTTCTTTGATCTTCCATGCCTTGGCTCTTTTTTCAAATGGAGCCCTTTGCTCTCATTGATTTTTATTAAATGCTATCTGGACACCATGCTTTGCTATGAAACTATGTGACCGAGCTTAGTTTGGGGGAGGAAAATAAGGAGGGAACATTCTGCCTTTGCCTACCAGCATTCATTGGTATTCATCTGGCTAGCATGTGTTTGGAAACTGAAACAGTATTTGCTGTGGGAGCAAGAAGGAGACAGCAAGGAGCCTGGGTGTGGCTTAGTTCAACTGTTCTGTACAAAAGCCCATTGTTGCTGTGAAAGTAAGATTGAAAGTCCTCTCCTCTGCTTGTGTTTTGCATCTGGAACAAATTTCTTTTCAGGTGGGGAGGGGGAGTAGAACTCCTTAGCATCAGAGCATGTTAATAATAATATGGGAAATACAAATGCTCTGATGGTCATTTTAGAAAAATCCTTTCTTAGTGAGCACCCAGAAGCCAAGAGTACCGAGAAAGCCAAGACCACCTAGAAACCATACGTGCCAAATTTCAAGTTTGTAGGCCTTACAGTTCTGGAGATTTTGTGATGATGCATGAGTGATATTTCACTTATATATATATAGATTCCAGAATGAGAAAAGAATTGCTTGTGATACTGACCCATCCTTTAGGACATTTTGCTTTTGTTCTGGCAGTTCAACTCTAAATGGCAAGACTAGTCCCCAGTCTTTGCATCCACCTATGAGGGGGATGGGCAATCTCTAAATATGATATAATAGATAGATAAATAGATAGATAGATAGATAGATAGATAGATAGATAGATAGATAGATAGATAGATAGATAGATCGATAGATGATAGATAGATAGATAGATAGATAGATAGATAGATAGATAGATAGATAGATAGATAGATAGATAGATAGATTCAATGGTGAAAAAAGTAAGGTTCTACATTTAGGCAAGAAAAACAAAATGCACAGGTACAATATAGGTGGTGCCTTGCTCAATAGTAATAACTGTGAGAGGAATCTTGGAGTCTTAGTGGAAAATCATTTAAATATGAGACAGCAGTGGGCTGCAGCTGCCAAAAAAGCCAACACAGTTCTAGGTTGCATTAACAGAGGGGTAGAGTCAAGATCATGTGAAAGTGTTAATACCACTTTATAATGCCTTGATAAGACCTCACTTGGAATACTGCATCCAGTTTTGGTCACCACAATGTTGTTGAGACTGTTGAGTCAAGGATGTTGAGACTCTAGAGTGCAGAGAAGAGCAACAAAGATGATGAAGGGGCTGGAAGCTAAAACATATAAAGAACAGTTGCTGGAACTGGGTATGTCTAATCTGATTAAAAGGATTAGTGGTGAACATGATAGCAGTCTTCCAATATCTCAGGGGCTACCCCAAAGAAGAGGGAGTCAAGCTATTCTCCAAAGCACCTGAGGACAGGACAAGAAGCAATGGGTGGAAACTCATCAAGGAGAGAAGCAACCTAGAAATAATAAGACATTTCCTGACTGTTAGAACAATTAATCAGTGGAACAACTTGCCTTCAAAAGTTGTAATTCTAAAAGACACAGACTTCTATAAAGCTTCTGGGAATCAAATTTTCAAAGTCATTCAAATTGGAGAAGGCTGTTGTATGGGTTTAACAGAGAAACCACCATTGGAAATTATTTGCAGACTGTGGATTTTGCATTGCTCATTCCTTGGGCACAGGACTACAGGTCTCCAAATTGAAATCTTTCTTAACTTATTCTTAACTGCAAAAAAAATATGATTTTGGAAAACCGGGTTACTTGAAAAACCACATTCTGGATGATTTCCCTTTGCTGTTTTGAAATAAAATTGAAAATAAAATAAAAATACTAGCATTATTGCCATGCCACCAAATACAGTGGGGACAAGAATTGTAAACTATTTTGATTAAAAGGGAGGCAACATGCACACAGGAGCACATGCAAACACACCTAAAAGTATAGCCTGTTTTATCAAACCACAGCCAACTCTCATTTTATGTGATATTCAGGGCTGCATTCAGATTACAAAGACTGCAAAGATGTTATCATAAAATAAAATATATTGAAATAATGGTATACTAAAATATATATTTAAAATATATTTAATTTTCTAAAAATATATTTAAATAGTGGTATCCTAAAACTTGCCTTGCATTTTTTTTCTCATTTGAGAGGGTTTTTTTAGACATTCTTTAGAATGCTGGAAAAAATTACTTTAGTTTTCTCTTGGTAGTATTTGTGAACTGATTTACAGCAGGCTTATTTTATGATGAGCTAAAATAACACAGGGGGCTGTGTGTGAGTGCTTGATTTTCAATATATAATTTTCTCTCCAGCAGAATGGAGTCTCTCTGGCTTCCATGCATCCATAGAATTGCATACAATTCTCTGTGGTTTATTATTTTTCTTTTCCAAATTGGAAAGGGTGCAAAGCCAGAGAGGCTACTGAGTAGAACATAGGAAATTGTAAAATGGAAGGAAGTCATTTTAAGCACTGTATCCTAGAGGAATGAAAGCCAGACATCAACCATAATTCTCCTTTACAAAATTATTATAATAATAATAAACATTAAGAAGCAAATTCCCTTTTTTCGACTGGAATTCAGTGTAGGAATCTTTTTCTTTTTTTATAACTTCAGAATTTAAGATTTCTTTGTTTCTTTCCTTTCTTCCTTTCTTTTTCTTTTCCTTACTCCCTCTCTCCCTGCCATTTCTTTCTTTCTTTCTTTCTTTCTTTCTTTCTTTCTTTCTTTCTTTCTTTCTTTCTTTCTTTCTTTTTCTTTTTTCCTTCCTTCCTTCCCTCCCTCTTTCCCTCCCCACTCTGTCTCTGTCTCTTTTTGTACTTTTGTGGGTGGGTAGGTATAGCTCTTGATAATTTTGCCCCCTATTCATTTCTCTACTTTTACCACTAAGTTAAATTGATGGCCATCAGTACTTCTGAAAACAGTAAATTTCACAGCTTGACAATTTCATTTTTCCCCCCAGTGCCAGATTGAAAGCTCGATATTCATTTGGAATTTTGATGGCAAATAACATTTTAACCTGTTTTGATTGCACTTATTACTCATGCATTGGGCTTCCATTGCATTTTAAGCAGCCCAGGAAATGTTTGTGGGGAAGTAAGGCAATGCTTAAAAACAGAGTAGTGAAGAGAGCATTCCTAGATTTGAAAATCTGAATGTAGTTCAGTTGTGGCAACTTCTGTTTTCAAAGGTCTTTTTTCTTATTTTTGTTTTCAGATTTAAGAAAGTCAATAGCCAAATATCTAGGTTCTATCCAGTGATTTCAGTTTGCAAGAACAGGCAGAACAAATGCCAGCAAATCTGACAAGGTCTGGAATATTTCTGAGTGAAATCTACTTTGCAAAGGTTTTGTTTTACCCACAAAGAAACATTTTTACACTATTAATCTCCATTACATTCAACAACTCAGCTCTTGATTTTGTGGGTACCTATGCTCCAATTAGAATACAGTTTTAGTCCTAAACGTGCTTTAACAAAGCTATCTGATACTGAAAATTTAAATTGAAAAGCCACTTATCAACTAGCATTGAAATTCTTTCTGTGGTTTTCCTCCCTGGGAGCAATAAATTACCAACTGTCTTCCCAAATATGATATGATTAGAATCTCAATTTGCTAGTGGTTTTTTTTTTCATATTATTCTCCTGCATTTCTAAATGTATAGTTTTTCTCCTCTTCACAGCTATCTGCAACCAATATTCTCCCAAAGGTCACCAGTAGGTCTAGGAATTAAGAGGAGCCAAGACACTCCAATCTTGCTTTGAACTCTTAAGATGTTCCCAAAATAGCCTGTTTGGTCTAGTGGTTAAAGCACCAGGCTAGAAACCAGGAGACTGTGACTTTTAGTCCCACTTTAAGCAAGAAAAACATGACTGGGCAACTTTGGGCCAGTCCATCTCTCTCAGTACATTTCACCTCAACAAGATACTCTGAGGAAAACAGGAGAAAGAAGGAGTATTAAATACCTTTTCTGCCTTCAGATATTTATAAAAATAATAAAGGTCACATTTAAAATAATCTAAAAAAGCAGATCTGATGATAAAGCCAGATGTTGAGGACTTTGGGAAAATAAGGAGGGATAAAGCTGATCTCCAAGTGGCCCCTCCGCAACTAAGAATGTCCCTTTCTTCTCTATGTCTTCTCTATGGGACCTGTAGGTTGTCTCTCTTGCTAAATCTGATGGGATGGATAAATGGGGGAGGTAGTCCTTCAAATACCCCAGCCCCATGCAACAAAGATCTTTAAAGGTTAAACCAACTGTCAGCATTCCAACTAACAACTCCAAACCAACAAACTCCAAGACAAGCATTTTCTCAAAGTTCAATTTTTATTACAGTTGTCATATTGGCACATCTGGGAAAATCCGAATCTGAGAGTTCTGGGTTTTCCCTTCCCAAAAGAGAAAACAAAGATCCATCCCCTGCACCCATCAATCCATCACATGGCCCAATCAAATCTTCGTCCCAACTGGAGACCTTCCTCCAGATACTCCTCTCCAGGTGCAGGGCAACATGTCCTTGACTTTCTGTGAAAGAATGTTGTTGAGTCTGAGAAATCCCCCCCTCCCAAATTCCCAGGCACTAAATGTGGCAGCCTCGAAGCTTCCAAGTAAAATATAGCTTCCAAGGCTGACACCAACACCTTGAATTGAATCTAATTATTGAGATAAACTATAGAAGCATTATTCTGCAAGTCTGCCTATGCTAGCCCAGGCTGGAGAGAATCCTTCTGAATCTTTTCCTTATATATTCATGCCTGCCTGGACTTAACATGTGCTTCTTGTGTACCTTGTGTTGTCTCTAGAGCTTTTGGATGACTTCTCCAAAGTCAGTCTCAGGGCTCCTTAGATTATTCTACCCATATTACTCCTATTCCTACGTGTGCGTTGTGGCAGCAAAGGGAGAGGCCAACACAACAAAACTTCCCTGAGTCTGTGAAAAAAAAAAGACTTTGGACATTCACATCCAATGCTTATGGAACCAGCAGTCATTAAATTTATCCGGAATTCAGATATGCTTCTGTTTCATCCAGCAACTTTTGCCATATTCTAAATCTCTGCATCTCATTTCGCCCCCACCCTCCTCTTTATTGTCATGGAAAGGATCTCTCCTGTGGGTGGGTCGGTGTATTGCTTTCCAGACTTTTGAAGGATGTTAACTTCAGGCCTGCTGCATTTGGGGGTCTTAAGATGGAGGGAAGCATTGGGGACTCTACAACATGCTCACTGACATGATAGCTAGGTATTGATCTCTGAATGCCACCTCGACACTGTGACAGGACCCACCTGGGACTTAACATTTCCACTTCAAAAACAACTGTGTCATGAGGCCTAATTAAGGCTCCATGGAAGTAGGAGCTGGGCACACCCTAAGAAGTTAACCAGGCAATACAAGCTCTCAGCCCCTTCAGTCATCAAGGTGAGAGCACCACAGGTAATCTGGCATCATCATGTGGAGTTGATGGCATCAGAGTAGAGCCCTGTGAAGTGTCTGCCAAAGGCCATTGCTCTGCAAGGGGGAGGTGGGCTGTTCAGAAGCCCAGAATTCTGCTTTTTTTCCCCTTCTCTTCTTTTCTCTGGCTTTCTGTTTACCTGACCTTTGAGTGTGTGAAAGAATATTTGTACTGAGGACAGAAGGAACAAAAACTTCTGCATCTGAGGAGGAGGAGGAAGAGGAGGAGGAGGAGGAAAGGAGATGGATGGATGGAGAATTGAAAACATCCAGTTTGAAGGTGCAAAATATGTCAAATATGCTTGGGCTAAACAGAGAAAAGCTGGGAGAAAGCAAGAAAAAATAATCTTTTTGTTCGTGCTGTTTTGCTCTTTCTTTGATCTGCTTGCGGTTGCTTGCTATAGACAAATGGATTTTGTAGTTTACAGTTTTTACATTAATCATTAAAAGTAAAGTCTTCCACCAGTCAAGTTCAGTGCCTGGTGACTTTCGTGGATGTATTCAGTTTCCTTTTTTAGCAATAGCACAGAACTAAATTTTAGCATAAATGTCAACCCTGTTTGGAACATATAGTTCTGCCATTTGTATATTTCTGACTCTTAATATTTATTTTCATTCAACTCTTCATGGTAGCAACTCTGCTTTTACTTCTGCTAGAAGTGTTGGACAATATTTACGATGCTTTTCCTTTCAAGGTTCAAAAATTTGCCAACATTTTGTGGCTTCATACCAAGGGAGCTAACAAACATTAGACAAAAAAAGAGAGATAAAATAAAAGGTGTTTTAGCTGCATAATTCATACGGTTCTCAGTGAAAGTCGAAGCAGACATGGGATATTTACGAGTAAAAATTATGTGTTCATGAATTATTTGATGAAACTGTCTTTATATACTCTTCAGCAGAGAAAAAAGTATTCTCATTTGCAACTTGAGTTGAAGAATTTCAGCTGACGTAACCATCTCCAACCAAGTTGACCTCTGGATTGACTCTTATTCTATTGGTGAACCTTCAATGTTTACTTGGGAATTATTTTGTGTATGTGGGTGTGCACATGAGTGTGTGTGTGTTTGTGTGTCTGTGCACATACACAGTTCCACAGAAGTGTTGGTGATAATGGATCTCAATCTTTTGAAAGATAGCAATAGCAATAGCACTTAAGACTTATATACTGCTTCATAACTGCCCTTCACAGCCCTCTCTAAGCAATTTACAGAGTCAGCATATTGTCCCCAACAATTTGGGGTCCTCCTTTTACTGACCTTGGAAAGATGGATGCATGAGTCAACCTTGAACTAGTCAGGATCGAACTCCTGGCAGTTGGCAGAGTTTGTCAACAATACTGCATTTTAGCAAGGTCAACGAGCTGAGAAAGCTGAGTCTGTTACCCAAACAAAATGAACACGGTGCATTGGAGGAAATAAAATGACTTTGGGATGGTTGGGGAAAAAGAGGATGTTTAGTTGTACAATTAGTGTGGGAACCCATTAGAATTAGCTTTGCTACTTCCATATCCATCCCAGCTCAGTAAATTGTACTCTGAAAATGAAACTGGCCCACAATTCTATATTTGCTGACTGAACTGTGTGGGACAGTTGACAATTAATAAATACCACCACTCAATATTTCTCTGTTTGTGCAAGTAATGTTCATTTTCCCCCCAGGGTGTTTCACAAATAGCAATAGCATTTAGATTTATATGTTGCTTCATAGTGCTTTACAGCCCTCTCTGAGCAGTTTATAAAGTCAGCCTATTGCCCCCCCCCCCCCCCCCCNCCCCCCCCCCCCCCCCAATAATCTGGGTCCTTATTTCACTGACCTCGGAAGGAGGGAAGGCTGAGTCAATGTTGAGCTGATCAGGATCGAACTTCTAGCAATGAGCAGAGTCAGCTTGCAATACTGCATTCTAACCACTGCACCACCATGACTCCTTATAAATCTGCCTGGAGTAAGTAAGGTCAGGAGAAGCACAAGGAATTTCATTTATGATCAATTCTTCTTCCCAGCTATCTCTTCTCTTAAGAATTCCATCAAGTTTACCTTGCCTTTTCTACACCTCTGGCATTACTACTTAGATCTTTGCCAATTGCACAGCTAGCTTTTAGGAGCCACAACTGAAGTGATTTAAGAACAACAAGCCATTTAAATTTCCACTGTCTGCAATGTTAACCCCCCCCCCCCCCCCCCNCCCCCCCCCCCCCGCCTAAATGATCTGGTTAATAGGGCTCTGTAGGTAACAAAAATGGTGACTCTTATCTACTGGATGCATTAATTCATAGCAGTCTTATCCACTTCTCCATTCAATGCAAGCTCACCATGAGGTGCAAAGAAACCCCACACAGCTCAAAAGTTAAAACAGTATGGAATTAAAAGTCTTCAAAAGATATAAAATCACAAAAAGGCCAGATAAACATGATGCAAAAAGGTAGATTAAATGAGGAACCTGAGAGAACAGGTAAGAGTTTATCTGATGCTAAAAGGTAATTAGACTTGGTGCTTTTCCACTCCCTTGGCATGGAAGGAAGCTTTGAATAGTCTGAGATTAATTAGATAAATTAATTTATCTCAGGCTATTCAAAGCTTCCTCCCACACTGCTAAATTTAACTTGGGATCCTAAATTTGTTTCCACTGGGAGATGTAAGTTCCTGCAATTTACATCTTTTTCTTCTTCTTCCTTAAAAAAAAAAATCAGTCTAATTGCTTTTTCAAAAATTAAAAAAAACACACTTTTGATACAACAATGATCTTGATGACTGAGAATCTTCATAGATGTACAGGTGAAACTCAAAAAATTAGAATATCGTACAAAAGTTCATTTATTTTAGTAATGCAACTTAAAAGGTGAAACTAATATATGAGATAGACTCATTACATGCAAAGCATACATGCAAAGCAAGATAGTTCAAGCTGTGATGTGTCATAATTGAGAATGATTATGGCTTATGAAAAACCCCAAATCCCACAATCTCAGAAAATTAGAATATTGTTTGAACAGGTTTCAATTTTTATTCTAGGGTCACATTGTCCCCACTCGAATCAGCTAATGAGCCATAACACCTGCAAAGGGTTCCTGAGCCTTTTTAAATGGTCTCTCAGTCTGGTTCAGTAGGAATCCCAATCATGAGAAAGACTGCTGACCTGACAGTTGTGCAGAAAACCATCCTTGATGCCTCCATAAAGGAGGGAGAGCCTCAAAAGGGTAATTGCAAAAAGAAAGTATGGATGTTCCAAAAGTGCTGTGTCAAAAGCACATTGACAGAAAGTTTATGTGGAAGGGAAAAGTGGGAAAAAAAAGGTCACAGCAGCAGGATGTATGCAGCCTGGAGAGGATGGTCAGGAAAAGGCCATTCAAAAGTCTTGGGGACTTTCACAAGGAGTGGACAGAGGCTGCAGTCAGTGCATCAAGAGCCACCCACACGCAGACGGATCCTGCACATGGGCTTCAAGTGTCGATTCCTTCTTATCAAGCTGCTCCTGACAACAAACGTCAGAAGTTGTCTTACTTGGGCTAAAGAAAAAACAGAAACTGGTCTTGTTGCTCAGTGGTCCACAGTCCTCTTTTTCTGATGAGAGCAATTTTGCATCTCATTTGGAAACCAAGGACCAGAGTCTGGAGGAAGAATGGAGAGGCACATTACTGCAAGATGCTTGAAGTCCAGTGTGAAGTTTCCCACAGTCTGTGTTGATTTGGGGAGCATGTTCCAAATCTGCTGGTGTGGGTCCACTGTGCTTCATTAAGTCCAGGGTCAACACGCAACCATCTACTGAGAGATTTTGGAGCACTTCATGCTTCCTTCCACAGAAGAGCTTTTAGGGGATGCTGACTTCATTTTCAGCAGGACTTGCACCTGCCCACACTGCCAAAAGCCCCAAAACCTGGTTCGATGATGTGGGATTATTGTGCTTGATTGGCCAGCTAACCTCGCCTGACCTGAACCCCATGGAGAATCTATGGGGCTTTGCCAAGAGAAAGATGAGAGACATGAGACCGAACAATGCAGAAGAGCTGAAGGCCGCTATTGACGCATCCTGGTCTTTCCACAACACCTCAGCAGTGCCACAGGCTGATACTTTCATGCTGTGCTGCATTGAGGCAGTAATTGCTACAAAAGGGGCCCCAAACCAAGTACTGAGTACATTTGCATGCTTTATACTTTTCAGAGGTCCCGTATTGTTCTTTGTACAATCCCTTGTTTTATTGATTGCATGTAATATTCTAATTTTCTGAAATTGTGGATTTGAGGTTTTCATGAGCTGTAAGCCATAATCATCTCAATTATGATGACACATCACGGCTTGAACTATCTTGCTTTGCACGTAATGAGTATCTCATATATTAGTTTCATCTTTTAAGTTGCATGACTGAAATAAATGAACTTTTGCACGACATTCTAATTTTTTGAGTTTCACCTGTATATTCCTATGCTTTTTACTTAATATCTCATGCTGTGTAGGGTCTTTTGGGATTCAGAAGGGATTACAAATAGTAGATGGATGGATGGTTAAGTTTCTTTTAATATATATATTTCCTATTTTAGTTTTGTTGACCCTGATGTGTGAAGCAAAGGTCTTAGTTCCATTAAAATCTTCCTTCCTTCCTTCCTTCCTTCCTTCCTTCCTTCCTTCCTTCCTTCCTTCCTTCCTTCCTTCCTTNCCTTGCCATAGTGCAGAAGTGATTGGCTCTAATTTTCTGGGGGTTTTTTGGTTTCTTTTTTTTGGGGGGGGGGAGGGGGGCAATAGCAACTTCTCTTTCTTGGGATCCTCCACTTAAAGCAAATAGAAAGCATCTAGAAAGAAAGTGGGAACCATGGTGCTCTCTATCGAGACATCCATCTTTTCTGAAAGCAAAGGACTGAGGTTTTGTGAAATGTGAAATCCTCAGTATTTTTTAAGCAGTTGTGAGGCCAATAATTCACCTTCTGTTTCTCCCTTGCAATTCTGTCAAGGAAGTTGATAATTTGTATGAAAATCACACATATTGTATATGCAGAATTTCAGAAGAGTGAGTGTAAAATCCAGAGAGTTACAGCTTTGGGGTTTGGGGCTCTACTGCCATCAAAGTCACAAGCAAAATGGAAAAGGAATGGGATATGATGTTGATTTGAGCAGAAGCAGGCAGGAAAACCTGTACATCCAGCCTGAAAGATGATTCCAAAATCACAAGTGCTGGCAAGGTTGGCAAGGATGTTTAAAGCAGTGGTGGGATTCAAAAATTTTTACTACCAGTTCTGTGGGTGTGGCTTGGTGGGTGTGGCAGGGGAAGGATACTGTAAAATCCCCATTCCCTCCCAACTCCAGGGGAAGGATGGGGAGGGAATGGAGATTTTACAGTATCCTTTCCCTGCCATGCCCACCAAGCCATGGCCATCAAGCCAACATGCCCACCAAGCCACACCCACAAAACCAGTAGAAAAAAAATTGAATCCCACCACTGGATCATATGCCTCGACCCTTTTGTCATGGATGTCATGATAACAGCCTGAAAACAAGGATGGAGTATTAGATACAATAGCCCGATAAAATTACGATTCTTCCATAATCTGGTGCAAATATCGGTATGAATTGAGGTGGCTTGGAACATGTCAATAAATAAATATGTCATCGTGTTTATACTACCAAGCAAATGGTATGCTAAATTCAGAATGTCTATAGAGATTCTCAATCATTGTTGTACCAAAGGTGCTTTTTAAAGAGGCAACTGGACTTTCTGCTTTTTCTTTGAAGACATTTCACTTCTCATCCAAGAAGCTTCTTCAACTCAAAGAAAAAAACAACAACAGCAGAAAATACAGTTGCCTCTTGAAAAAGCACCTTGGGACTAAATCCAGAATGTTTTAAACAGCAGCAACAAAGAGATAACAGAATAACAAGAACTGGGAGAGATCTTGGAGGTCTTCTAGTCCAAGCAGGAGATTCTATATACCAGGGGTGGGGAACTATGGTCCTTTTATGACTTGTGGACTTCAATTCCCAGAATTCCTTACCCAGCTAGGCCAGCAGCTACCTGTGCACTCTACCATCCAGACTAAGTGGCTGTCCACTCTCTTCTTAAAAGCCTCCAGTGATGGAGCATCTCCCAACTTCTGGAGGCAAGCCATTCCACTGATTGAATGTTCTCACTGTCAGGAAATCTCTCCTTAGTTCTAGGTTGCTTCTCTCTTTGCTTGGTTTCCATCTGTTGCTTTTTGTCCTGCTTTCAGGTGCTTTGGAAAATAGGTGATAGACAGGACATCCCCAAACCAGCTATAAGTCTGACATTTCATCCATACTGTTACTCATATATGTAGTAACCTGCTTATAAGTTGGCTCCTGTCATAAAGTAGCAGATTCCCGCTACCTGTTTCTTTGTCTCAATGTTATTTGACATTTTATCATGGATAAAGAAGTTACCATCCTTTGTTTCCAATTGCTCCTTGATTCTTATATACTTGATTCTTTTACTGCTCGTAGCTTTCTCCCCCTGCATATTTTTTCCTTCCTTTCTTTTTCCTTTTCCATACCCAGATGGTACAAATTGCTGCTGGCACACGTAACAATTAAAGCACAGCTTTGACTGCTTAAATGAACCCCCATAAACAGCACAGAGTTAGATTAGATTAGGGAATTGGGAGGTGAGCACAGGCCCAGTCAAAGATCTCAATTGAAGCAGATATGGATACAATATCACCCAGGAATTGCTTGGAGAGGATGCTTGGACTCTTCTTTGAAGTCATGGTAATTTTCTTGGGGTTTTATCAACCTTCTTCTCCCCCACACCCACCTCCCCTTGGAAAAAGATAAAAGCAAAAGAACAGGACAAGATATGGGAAAAAACAACCAGGAAAAGAAACCTTACTGCTGAACTGAAAATCAACAGCTGGTTGTTGAAGTTTTGTAAAAATTAAAATTAAAAAGGAGCCAATGATTTTCCAAAATATTATTCTGCTTTTGGTTAAAAGAGGAGCCTGCTTGCATCCATGGGGGAAAGAAGAAGGAGATGGAAGTAAAAGTTACAATTTAAGATTGCAAGATTGTGGATGAAACTTGAGAAATAATTCTGAACTATTTTGAATGATAGCTGGGTAGTTTCATTGTAGGTATTCAAGGAAGACTGGGTGAAACCAGGCTTAATAGCAGTAACTGTGAGAGGGATCTTGGAATCTTAGTGAATAACCAATTGAATATGAGCCAGCAGTGTGTGGCAGCAGCCCAAAAAGCCAATGCATTAACAGAGGGATACAATAAAGATCAAGTGAGGTACTAACACCACTCTATAAAGCCTTAGTAAGACCACAGTTAGAGTACTGAATCCAGTTTTTGTCATCGCGCTGTCATCGCACATTGCATCGAAAAAGTGCAAAGAACAACCAAGCTGATTAGGGGACTGCAGGCTAAAACATATAATGAATGGTTGCAGGAACTGGGCATGGCTAGTCTAATGAAGAGAAGGACCAATTTTCTGACAGTGAGAGCTATCAGCAAATGGAACAGAAGCTGCCTTCAAAAGTTGTGGGAGCTTCATCACTGGAAGCTTTCAAGAAGAGACTGGACTTCCATTTGTCAGAAATGGTGTTGGGTTTCTTGCTTGGGCAGTGGGGTTGGACTAGAAGACTTACAAGGTCCCATCCAACTGTGTTAATCTGTTAAAGACCTGGACAGACCTGGATATAATTGAGGTTTTTGCACTGAATAGGGCTTGGCGGCTCCAATACAATCAGCAATTCTACCTCTAGAATTCCATGAAATAGTGTCCCTCTGGCAACTCCTCCCAACATTCATGTAAAATAAAAATAATTTCATATGTTCGGTGATAACCTTTTTGCCATCTAATGTCCCTCTCCTCTTGAGGATCAGGAATGATCTCACTTTAGCCTCATAAGGGGAGAGATTTGATAGTTCCAACTCAGTATCAGTGGAAACTTATTAAACTGGGTAACGGCTTGTTTCACCCTGATTCAGGTTTAACAAAAGCAAAGCATTATGTTCCTACTACATTCAACGCCAAAACAAATAAAACTATATAGACTAACATGGTAGTGGGTTTTTTGCCCAGCAAGATAAACTAATACTTATGATGTTGTTAGTTTGTTGGGTAATGAAATGTCTGTGAGCAAATAAGCAAACTCAGAGAGCACCAAGGATTTCACAAGGTAAACTAAGTTTGTTTGCTTTTCCAAAACCTTCTGAACCCTGAAAGTAATGTATATCAGCCTAATCTTCTGTATTGCATGAATCTGACCAATGTCCCTTATAACCAATTCTAAGGCATTGAAGGAAGAGGAGGGGGAGGAGGAGGAGGCCACAATTTTGTCAAACTTATTTTTAAGAGTAGAGAGATTGGATAAAAATGGACAATGGCTTCCCTTGGCTTGCTATCCTGATTGACAGGATTTTCTTCAACGTTATGAACCCTAGGAATGGATGGCTGGAAAGCTGCCCATTAATACTTAGCCCTGAGACTGAAAGTAGAAGGAGTAAAGGAAGGGTAACTTGGCAGGTCTTTTCCACCCCAGTGAACTTAGCAGATAATTTACAAATTTGCTTTTCTTCATTATCTGTGATTGTCTCCCCTTTTCATATTTTGCCCAAACTTTCCCTCACTTTCTGTTTTGACCATGAATTGTTCATTGCAATGAAGAAATGCTCACTCTAGGCCAAAGGATAAGCAGGTGGGGCTTCAAGTATTTCAAATAGGAACCCAAAATTGTTTTGGTTTAAGTCCCTTCAATAGTAGAAACTGAGTCTAATTATCATTACATGCATGTGATCATACAGTTAAATCACACTATGTATATGTATGTTTAGAATTTAGAATAACAGAGTTAGAAAGGACCTTGGAGGTCTTCTAGTCCAACCCCCTGCTTAGGCAGGAAACTCTACCATTTCAGACTAATGGTTATCCAATCTCTTCTTAAAAACTTCCAGTGTTGGAGCATTCACAACTTCTGGTGGCAAGTTTTTCCACTGATTAGTTGTTTAACTGTGAGGAAATTTCTCCTTAGTTATAGGTTGTTTCTCTCCTTGATTAGTTTCTGCCCATTGCTTCTTGTCCTACGCTCAGGTGCTATGTAGGTATATGTGTATTTGTCTACATAAAGGTTTTCCTGGCAGTCATGTCTAACTTTAGGGTACACTGATCATCTCCATTTCTTGGCCAAGGGAGCCAACATTGTTTGGAGACTTTCCATGGTCATGTGGCCATCATGGCTGTACCTCAAAGGTGCACAGAGCACTGTTATCTTCCCACCAAAGTGGTACCTATTAATCTGCTTGCATGTTTTTGAACTGCTAGGTGGGCAGAGCTGGAGCAAGGAATGGGAGCTCACCCCGCTGTGTAGAACTTGGGTCTCCAACCTGGGCTGTCAATGTTCCAGCTGACAATATCAGTGTCTTTAAACGTTGAGCCATCATGCCTTCTCTCTCCCCTCCCTCTCTCCCCCCCCTCTCTCTCTCACACACACACACAAACACAGAGAGCCTTCCCCACCATCTGTTGACACAGCCTGTGCTATTTCCATTCACAGGAGGCCACAAAGAATGCTCCATTTATGGCTTGAAATCAGCCTCTTGGTAACACCCTCCACTCAGGTTCCCAGGCAACTACAATGGAGGCACAAACTGGAACAATGGAAAAAAGACAAAGACTTTGGCATAAGGCGAGGTGTGGGGGAAGCAAAATAATTGTGTATTTTCAATTCTCTGTAGAGTTTCTATCATGCCAACATGAGTGTAGCAGAAATTTAGAACTGGAGTGCCCTCTGATTTAGAGTCTCTCTTCTTTGACTCCATTTGATTGATACATCAAACTATATATCTGGGATGAAAGAGACTCTCTCTTCTTTGGAGATTGCATCTTCTGTTCATTAAAAACTTTCAGACCATGGAAGAGCTTATCTCCATCAGGTATACTTCTGAATACAGAAAATCAATGATCTTGTTCCAAATCTCAGAGCAGGTAGCAGAGGTTCTCCATCTTATACTTTCATCAAAGATATATGGAGAAGACCGGCAAGGAAATAAGGACAGAGGCAAGGTCAATGGCTGATGCTCCAATTATCTCTTTTCTTGGACTCCAATTTCTCTCTTTTCTAGGGTGTCAAACTCAAGGCCTGGAGCCAGATCTGGCCCATGGGGTGCTTCGATGTGTGGACCGGCTTGTGGTACCTCTGCCAGCAAAAATGGAGCTTGGGAGGGCTGTGCATGGTCATTGCAAGCTCCATTGACACTGGAAGAGGGTTGCAGGAGGCCATCACAACTGAAAACGGAGCTCGGGAGCTGGCAGAGTGCTCAGGCCACCACAGACGTCCCTGACATGAGTGACATTGAGCTGGCCATGCCCACTCCACCCTCCTGAGGTCAAACACAACCCTGATGTGGCCTTCAATGAAATCGAGTTTGACAGCCCTGTTATAGGTGGTCCTCAACTTACAACATTCATTTACTGACTCTTCAAAGTTACAAAGGCACTGAAAAGGTGATTTAGGAACAACAAATCACATGAGGGCCACTTGTGACATGCCTAGCCAGCTTCCAAATGAGCAAAGTCAATACAGGAACCATGATAGGAAAAAAAAAAGATGTTAAGACTCTGGAACAGGGGTGTCAAACTTGATTTCACTGAGGGCCTCATCAAGGTTGTGTTTGACCTCAAGAGTCTGGGGTGGGTGTGGTCAGGGTGGGCATGGCCAGCTTGGCATCACTCATGTCGGGGGCACCTGGGATGGCCTGAACACTCTGCCAGTGAAAATGGCCTCCCAAGCTCCGTTTTGGCTGTGATGGCTTCCTGCAACCCTCTGCCAGTGAAAACAGAGCTCAGGAGGGCCCTCCCAAGCTCTGTTTTCATTGGCAGAAGCATCGTGGGCTGGTCCTTTGCTATTTCCAGGGTGGTGGTGCAGACCAAATCAAACATCCCATGGGCCACATCTGGCCCGTAGGCCTTGAGTTTAATACCCTTGCTCTAGAAAGACTGCAGAGAAGAACAACAAATATGATCAGGGGATTGGAGACTAAACTATATGATGAACGATTGAGGGAATTGGGAATGTCTATCAAAGAGAAGGACTAGGGGTGACATGATAGCAGCCTTCCAATGTTTGAAGGGCTGCCCCAGAGAAATGGGGGTCAACCTATTTTCAAAGCACCTGGAGGCAGGAGAAGAATCAATGGATGGAAACTAACCAAGGAAAGAAGCAACTTAGACCTAAAGAGAAGATTCCTATCAATGAGAACAATTAATCAACAGAATAGCTTGCCTCCAAAAGTTATGGGTGCTCCATCACTGGAGGTGTTTAAGAGGGGACTTGACAACCATTTGCCTGGACTGGTACAAGTATAGGGTCTGCTGCTTGAGCAGAAGGTTGGACTAGAAGCCCTCCAAGGTCCCTCCCAACTTTTTTGTATTCTGCAAATGGAATTTCAGTCTCAATGGCTTCAATGCTCCATTGCAAGAATATGTTATAAATACATTAGAGAAGTTGAGACTCTAGAAAAAGTATGGAGAAGAGCAACCAAGATGATTAAGGGACTGGAGGCTAAAACATATGAAGAACGGTTGCAGGAACTGGGCCTGGCTAGTCTAGGGACCAGACAGAAGGACCAGAGAAAACAGGAAATCATCTTCCAATATTTGAGGGGCTGCTACAGAGAGGAGGGGGTTCAAGCTGTTTTCCAAGGCACCTGAAGGCCAAACAAGGAATAATGGTTGGAAACTGAACAAGGCAAGATTTAAAGGAGAAACTTTCTGACCGTGAGAACAATCAACCAATGGAACAGCTTGCCCTCAGAAGTTGTGGGAGCTTCATCACTTGAGACTTTCAAGAAGAGATTGGACTCCCATCTTTCAGAAATGATGTAGGGTCTCCTGCTTGGCCAGGGGGTTGGACTAGATGATCTACAAGGTCCCTTCTGACTCTGATTATTTGTTATTTATCTGTTACATTACCTTCATCTGCACACTATATGACTTAAAATAAGTCTTCTTCAGCTCCTGGTGACTCACATGGGAACATCCAAACTGTTCTACTTCTACCAATGAAGCGGTTGCCTGTTGCCCTCTTCATCTAGAAAGATTCTTTGATTACCTGGTTCAGCCTACACCCAAGTACTAACCACAGTCAATCCTGTTCAGCTTTCAAGGGCAGGTGAAGGGATCTCTTCAGAAAACAGTGTAACCATGATAAATTATTCAAACTGGAACATCAAATCTAGAAAGGCTTTTCTCATCCATAATAGATAGGGAGACACATTCCCAGAAGTAGACCTTCTTCCAATAGTTGACATCATATTTCCTGTTCCATGCCAACCTCATGATAAAAAAGTAGTGGAAGAGGAAAACGAAGGAGAATATTATATTACTAGCAACTATTGTATTTTACAGTATAATAGAGCAGGGGAAGCATACAACATCTTCAACACAGAGGCTCTTATTCAATAAAAGCTGGAAGAGACAGCAACTACAAGCAGTCCTTGCTTAATGACTGGTCATTGAGCAACCATCTGAATTTATGATGGACCTCCCCACAGCTACTTACAATCAATTTTCAAATTTATGGCCACCGCATCCACCCCTGGTGGCAGTGGCGGTATTCTACTGGTTTGGCCTGGTTCTGCTGAGCCGGTAGCAACTGATGAGCAGTGGAGACCTAAGCAGTTCTCTCCAATGCTCTGTTGTTGGGCCCACCCACCTGCCGGGGCTCCCATACTAACCTTTATCCTCTGCTTTCGAAGTGCAGCTGCTTTGCGCGGCACAGCAAAGTACTGCACAGCTGCTGCTGAAGCAACCAGAAGAGTGCAGGCTTGCAGGAGGTGAGTCAGAAAGCCTCTGTGCCTGTGCAAAGTGCACATTTGGCGTGCGTAAAGCGCGCCCACCAAGCCACACCCACCAAATCGGTGATAAAGAATTTTTGGAAACACATCACTGCCTGGTGGTCATATAATAGCATTTTGGGCAACTGGCTTAGATTCACTGACATTTGCAGGATTCTGTGATAACATGACTGCATTTTAAAAAAGAAAACTTCTTTTGCCACTTTCTGGCAAAGACACCCTGTATTTGAGCAAGGTCTCAGGCTAGAAGACCTCAAGGGTACCTTCCAACCCTATGATTCTAACATTCTAAACTCACACATAGCCATTTGTTCTTATTGTGGCTGTCCCAGTGTCAGTCCTTCAAGGAAGGAAAGGCCAGGGAGAAATAACTGCCTGAGAATATGGCGAGGGAAGCCACCATCCCCTTCCTAGAAAAATGAAATATTTTGAGGAATGTTTTTAAAAGACGGGATATTTCCCCTAAAAAGAGAAATAAATAATCTTAAGGGAGACAGAATCTCAGAGCCCCAGCTCCCTCTCCCCAGCAGATATTTTGTGCCCATTAAGAAAGACTGAGCCAGCCTATCTACAAAACAAAAGACAAAGCTTTAGCTCCAGGGTGAAGAGATTAAGACACGACCCCTCAGGACATAATAGGATTAACCCACTAAGACACAGAGCTCACTACATCACACAATTTCCTCAGGATATTGCATCACCCTCAAAAACTTCAAGCAAACCTAGCTCAGACAAACATGACCCCTACATGGCCCCAGGGGAGTCTGACAACAGCCAATATAGAATGCATGTTCTTGCACAGGAACAGGAAGCTCAAGGGCAAAGCCCAAGGGAAGGTATAAAAACCTCTCACTCTCAACTCCATGTGGTCAGCTGCTCAGAACCCATGTGATTTTGCTTCATCTTTCCAATCAGCCTCCATGTTTCCAGTGGCTTTCTCCCAGCTTGGATCTGAACCAGGTGGATATTTCTTCCAACAATGGTTAGAGCACTAGAATAGAATCTGGAAAGCCTACCGAAGCTTTGTCTACATCAACATAAGGAGGAACTGTTTTGAGTTCCCAGCTCATGCTGTCTACTTTTAGAAATCAAATTTCTTTTCGAAAATGGCATTGCTTTCCCCTGATACTTCATCATATCTGATTAGCCACAGGCCTAGCAACACAGTGGTTAGTTCACAGCTTGGGCAAACTGGATCAAAACAATGTTTTGGAAGGAGAAAGATGAGGGCCATTTTCAAATATTAATTCACCTAGTTGTATATTTCATTGCACTTCCTTAAAGGCAGTTAAGATGCAGGCATCTGTCCTAGGGATGGAGGCCAGAATATCGCTGCCTTCCCTTAGTCAAAAAAGCATGTTCCTACAACACTTTTTTCTTCATGTGAGTCTGTTTGACCCACAAAGGAGAAAAAAAAAAGGTTGGGTTTAAGTATAGCCATGAGCAACAGAGCAAACAGAATAATAACCGCCTACTGAGACACAGCCTCATTTGATGGATGGGAGATGAATCAAGAGGTGAGGACCACACAGCCCATGTTGAGTGAAATCAATTTCGATGGTGCAAATGGGATCTGAAAAGAGCTGTCACTGCTGGGCAGAATAAAACTCATAATTTATCAATCTTGAGCTGCAAAGCTTTATGCATTCCACTGATCAGACCTAATGTAGAAGAAAAGGCCTGCTCTTATTTAGTTTATAATCAGTTGCTTTTTAAACTTCATGTGACTATCACTAAGTGTTGTATCTTTCGATTTATGACGAATGTATTTTTATGATGACTCTGATCATGATTTATCACTTATATCTTTTATGTAAAATGTTAGCTAATGCACCAAAAACAAATACACTTGGCTAACAAAGAATTCTAATCTATTCTATTCTGTGCTGTTCTGTGCTGTGCTGTGCTGTGCTGTGCTATGCAATCCAATCCTATCCTATCCTATCCTATCCTATCCTATCCTATCCTATCCTATCCTATCCTATCCTATCCTATCCTACTCTACTCTACTCTGTTCTCCCCATTCCATTCTATTCCATGTGAATAAGACAGAGAAGGACTAGGGAGGCCTGAAAACTTAAATATATGCAAATTCCTCAATGAAAATGGCATGATTTGCACTCCTATAGTTAATGTGCTGATTAGAAGTAAGCTATACATTGATACATGTGCAATTTAAAATATGTTGGATTGTTTAGCATTTAACCATGAAGTGAGAATTCATCACAAAAGTAGGTTAAATAAACTAAAGCTCTAGAAATGCAATGTACAGCTTGACCAAGGTATTTGATTATAAACAACAAGTTAACCATAAAACACCATATTATAAATTTCCATGGCTGGAAGTTTATCCACGGAGGTTTATCCATCCATTCATCAAATGAAACGTTCCATTGCTTAGTACAGAGGTCTTCAAACTTGGCAAGTTTAAAACTTGTGGACTTCAACTCTCAGAATTCCTCCTCCAGTCATGTTAGCTCAGGAATTCTGGGAGTTAAACTTGCCAAGTATGAAGACCCTTGGCTTAGTATGATGCATGAACACAACCCAAAGATCAGAGTTAGTAAAAGTTACAGGCTTTTAGTAAAGTTAGCTGTCAAGAATGAATCTGATTTTTCACCTAAAAGGTAACCAACAAGAGAAACCTCAAACATTCTGTAGGCATGCATAATATAGACAAAAAATGATTAACATCTAATAAAACCAAGAGTTATCTGAAGAAGCTCAGCAGAAATAGACTGAAGAGAGATCAAAGGAAATAGTTCTTCACGAGCCTGATACCTGTGCTTCGCTACAAAACTATGTGGTCCGGCTTGGTTTTTCGGGAGGAAAATAAGGGGGGGGGGAATTCTGCCTCTGCCTATCAGCATCCATTGGTAATCATCTGGCTAGCATCCGGTCAGTGTGTGGGAAAGTTGAGGGTTGTTTGGAAACTGAAATTATTTGCTGTGTGTGCAAGAAGGAGACAGCAAGGAGCCTGGGTTTGGCTTAGCTCTACCATTCTGTACTAAAGGTGGTTGCTGCTGTGAAACTAAAACTGAAACTGAAACTCTTCTCCTCTGCTTGTGTTTTGCATTTGGAACAATTTCTTTTCAGGTGGGGAGAGGGAGAAGATCTCCTTAGCATCAGAGCATGTTAATAATAATAATATCCAAAATACTAATGCTCTGATGTTCATTTCGAAAAATCCTTTCTTAGCGAGCACCTAGAAACCAAGCCAAATTTCAAGTTTGTAGGCTTTACGGTTCTGGAGTTTTTGTGATGATGCATGAGTGGTATTTTGCTTATTGATGGAAAGGACAACCACAAGAAATCTATGGGGGATTAAAATTGTCAGTGACTTCACTTGGTATAGCTTCATTTTTGATGTACCACCAGGGGTGGGATTCTACAGGTTTGCACCTATTCACTAGAACTGGTTGTTAACATTCTAAGCAGTTCAGAGAACCGGCTGTTAGAGGAAATTATTGGGCTAATCCTGTAAGGAAGGCAGGAAGGAAACATTCTGGTGTTGCTTACAGAAACTGCCTCTCCATTAACCCTTATTACATTCTTGGCAGGACTAGACTTCCTGTCTCTGGAACTTCTCTGGAGTTTTTTCCCTTCCTTTGCTGCTACTTTGCTTGTGTGGAGTGACCATTCAAAGTTACAATGGCACTGAAAAAAAGTGACTTGTGACCATTTTTAACACTTATGATTGTTGCAGCATCCTCACAATCATGAGAGGCCAGGCGAGGAGTTGCGTGCCTTGATGTGAGTGATATTAAGTTGGCCACACCCAGTCAATAACATGACCACCAAGCCATGTCCACCCAGTCACATCACCACCAAGCCATAGCCACCACCTAAGTCACGCCTACAGAACCGGTTGTTAAAAATTTTGAATCTCACCCCGTGTACCACCACCTATAGAGAATACGCCTCTTATTTCTGGAGGGTAGGAATATTTTGTTTCAAAACTATTTATAGGTTCCAAATTGATTTGTATTTCAACACCATAGGAATGGAAGGATAGATATTAGATGTTCCTGGTCTTCTGCAGTCTGATTCTTGATATGTTCTCAGGTTTCTGAAAGCCTTCTTGAGTATTCTCCTAACCAAATTGCTGCTCTAAATCTCTTTTGATCACAAAATGTGCAATTACATCATGACTCTATCAAGCAAGGCCCCTTAATCCCACAATGTGGCCCTCAGTTCCCTAAATTAACCCTGCCACATTGAATATATTGACATATTTTTCATTCAGCCATATAATCTGATTTGTTGGGTTTAATTTCCCACAGACCATGAACCCAGTCATTTGGGCTTTTAAAACTGTAATTATGATGTTCAGGATTATGTGTGATCCAGACCACCATGGCTTATTTAATAATGGCTAACAGTTCCATAAACCATGGCTTAGCATGATAGATAAACCCAGCCAATTGGTTTTTTTTAATTTATTTTACTCCCTTTGCCTCTTTTACTGGCATTCTCAAGCACACAGATTCTTTCTGGTTAAAGAACTATTAAAATAAAAGCGCTCACCTATCTTCTTTCGTATCAGAACTGATTTGACAATTGTCAAACCAGCTGGCACTTTAAATAATACACAACATCACCCTCCCTCCTTTAGGGGGAATGTTAATGTTAAACATGCACAGGGATGAAAAGGAAATGATTCAAAGCAAACAATTTTGCTTTGAACAAAAGCAGACTTTATTTCTTTGCCTTCTACAAATTAACACTGCACATATATAGGCTGCTCCTTTTTTGATGGAGATGGTGCGGGAGGGAAAGCCTCTTTGGGCGCTTAATTAATTTAACGCTTTTGATGAAAAGCACATGTGAGATAAAGATGGTCACAGCCATGCTGTTTCCACTTAAAAAAAAAAAAAAAAGAGGAAACTACAAATTTTGCTGGGATATGAAACGGGATTAAAAAGCAAAAAGAAAAAAGAAAATGACTGGCAGTTATCAGCACCCTGGTTTTTCCCTTTTCCTCTTGCCTGTTCCCCAGTTGCTTCAACTGGGGAGAAAGGAGTGAGGTACAAATGCATGGACACCCATGTTACACAAATGTCAGTTCTCCTGAATGAGAGGAACCTGGCCAGCGGGAGGGGAGGGGAGGAGAAACCATTGATTTTGCTTCCCTCCCTTCAACACCAGATTTCCAGTCCAGTGGGTGGATGTCAGGGAGGGATGCAAAAAACCTATAGGAAGCAACTGAAGCACTGAAAGGCTTATTAAATTAGTTAAATATGCATGCGGGCAGTTTCCCGAAAATGCATTCTAGACTGCTGAACATGCATATATATATATTTTTTCAGACCACAAGCTTGGGAAGAATTGATAAGCCGGAAAGGCAATCTATGTAATTAAGAGGAACAAATGACAAGTGTATGAAAGGGGAGTGGGATTTGTATGAGCCAGACCCCTTTCAGGGTTAACCCCAGCAAAGAGATTAAGCTTGTGCGATGCAGTGAATGGACCCCTCTGTGTTAATTTAAGAGCAACCCAGGGTGCTCAATGGTTATGGACTCTGACTTGGAAGTTCTTTTTGGAGAGAAGATAAAAGCCCAGCTTTTATCAAACTGTGTAATTGGCAAGCTATACAGAGAACATAGAATAACAGAGTTGGAAGGGACTTCTGAGGCCATCTAGTCCAACCCCCTTCTCAAGCAGGAGACCCTTTATCATTTCAGACAAGTGGTTGTCCAGTCTCCTTTTCAAAGTCTTTAGTGACGGAGCACCCACAATTTCTGGAGGCAAGCTGTTCCATTAGTTGATTGTTCTCACTGTTAGGAAATTTCTCATTAGTTCTAGGTTAGTTCTCTTCTTGGTTAATATCCAACCATTTTTCTCAACTTGCCTTTTGGCTCTTTAGAAAATAGTTTAACCTCCTCGACTTTGTAGGAACCCCTCATATCTTGGAACAGTGCTATTATTGCCCCCCCCTCTTTTTATTAGACTAGATCCATTCCTGTAACCATAAGTCCTTTTATTAGAGTCTTCCTACCCATGGTATTCCTACCATTTGGAACCATAAACCATCTCAACTTCCACAAACATGCTCACCCCAAAATTCTGCCCTGACCCCCTTACATTAAAAGAACTGTAAGTATTTTCCAGTCTGTTTCTGATGCTAGGATTGAAAGCAGGCATTTAATACAATCATTAGGATTTAAGAACAGGACTGTGCAAACAACTCCTTTTCAATTTTGTGTCACTCTAAGGCTACAGATTTTATTTCTTCCTATTCCTCCAAGAGAATAGATTAGATTAGATTAACAGAGTTGGAAGGGGCCTTGTAGGTCATCTAGTCCACCCCCCCACCCCCCAGCAGGAGATGCTATAGTTATGAACTGGTAATGATTTTTATTACGGCTGAACCAGTAGCATACCACCACTGGGGCCAAGCTATTTTCCAAAATATCCGAAGGCCAGACAAGGAATAATGGATAGAAACTGATGAAGGAGAGATTCAACCTGGAAATAAGGAGACATTTCCTGACTGGAGGCTAAAATATACGATAAATGGTTGCAGGAACTGGGCATGTGAAAAGAAGGATCAGGATATCAGTCTTCCAAGATTTGAGGGGCTGCCACAGAGAGGAAGGGGTGGAGCTATTCTGCAAAGCCCCCAAAGGCCAAACAAGGAAAAATGGATGGAAACTGATGAAGGAGAGATTCAAACTGGAAATAAGGAGAAATTTTCTGACAGTGAGATCAATGAACCCATGGAACAGAAGTTGCCCTCGGAAGTTGTGGGAGCTTCATCCCTGGAGGCTTTCATGAGGAAACCGGACTGTCACCTGTCAGAAATGGTGTAGGGTCTCCTGCTTGGGTGGGGGATTGGATTAGATGACCTCCAAGGTCCCTTCCAAGTCTGTTAATCTGTTAAACTAGGAATTCAGTCATTTTGGACACAATTATCTCTTTTGTACACATCAAATAAATGATAAATGTTTATATATAGGGAACTTCTGAGGCTAGGGACCACAGCACATCAAAGTGGAAGCTGCCTATCTTTGAAGCTTAATAATTATCACCTTGATCTGATAAGCAACACTGTGAATATCTGATATACAGGTAGTCCTCGATTCTTAGCAATTCATTTAGTGACTGTTCAAAGTTACAGTGGCACTGACTTATGGCTGTTTTTCATAGTTAAGTGATTCACTTAACAAATGTGGCAAGAAAGGTCATACAATGGGGGGGATTCATTTCACAAATGTCTCACTTAGCAACAGAAATTTTGGGCTCAATTGTGGTCATAAATCAAGGAATACCTATACATTTCTTGGTCCAACAGAACATGTTAACTTGCTATCACAGATATGAATTTACCTTTTATTTTTCATAGGATCAGAAATATTTCCAAAAACATGTTTTCTAAAGCCATTAACTATATTATTTTAACTTTACCTGTACTTATGGAATAGTTCTGGGAGAGAAAAAAAAAGTATTTATATATTTGCATTTGTGTGCATGCTATTTGGAGAAGAAAAAAAAACATCATTAATAGTGTTGATTGCATCTCACTGTTGATTTTGTGTAATCATTAAGAAAATCGTTTGGGCTTTGTCTCTCCCTGTTCCTGAAAGAATATAATCCCTCCATGGTTATGCCTGCTTCTTCTCATCGCTCCCTTTGTCAATCCCATTTACAACAAGGTGCCAGCCCCTTCGAGTAGAAATCAGGTCTTACAAAACCTTGTTGACAAGTTGAACAACAATCAAGCTCTCGTAAAAGATTCATGGCATAACCCCCTACTTTCTGGCTGTGCGCTCACTCATAAAAACCCAAGCAAACCCCATCAAAAATTTAGCAGGACCCCTGCCTCATCTGTTTAGGCCTAAAGCTAGTTGCAGGGACAAGTCATTAGGGAATAGCTCATTAAAACCAACCCTGGAGCGAAAGCAGTTTGTGGGCCTGGGCTCATCTTTATTCACTTTTCCCTTACACCTTACGCATGGGGGGGGGGGGAACTTGTNGGGGGGGGGGGTAACTTGTCTGTTGCATGGAGCCTTTTCTGTTGCAATTGAGAAAGATGGAAGCCTCTACATTGCCCCCCACCCTCCCCGCAACTTAGAACACAGCTCAGGATTTGACAAAATGTAAGTCCTTATGCCTGTCAACTCTAATGTCATTTTCATGTCAGGAAACCTGTGATGATTTGGCCCTCAAAGAGAGGAGGAGATTAGAGAGGATGCCTCAGTGGGTTCCCAGGCTAATCCTTTTTTTTTTTTTTAGTTTAGTTTATTTTTTATTTTATTTTTTTTAAAGGAGGAAAGTCGGGGAAGCCCTTATTCACAAGACCCTTATTAAATCACGGGCTGTAGAAGGTGATTCAAATGAAAAAAAAAAAGTTTTTGATACAGATATGCTTGACCTCTCGTAGGAGACGCAACAGGATGAAATGTATCCTTGGGTTTTCAACTACACGGTGCATGATAGGAATGGGATTGCGAAGTGTTCTAGAAGCTCCTGCAGCTCTGACTTAAAATGCTGTCTTGATCTGTAAGCGAAGGCGCTTATCACTTTGCTATGAAAACCTTCCTCCTGCTGATTCCCATGTATCAAGCTGCTGCTTCAGAAGAGATGTTTGAGGAAACCTGAGCTTTATAAACACGGCATCTGTGAAATCACACCGAAACTGTCATACTGGTTTCTCGGTCTCACTTTTGGAGTGAGGGAAGAACCTGTGAGAAGTAATATGGCCCCAGATGAACTCTAGTCCTTAATTCTGTGTTCTCCTTCAAACAATTCTAACTGTTGTGGCCTGTCGGCGGCCAGCCCCTCCAGCAGCCGAATCAGATGAGGATGTGGCATGGGAGTCAAGGCAAGCTGAGAGCTCTGAGGAGGAAGAGGGAATGGAGCTGGCAGATAGAGACAGAAGCAGAGCCTGGGCCACCAACAGCCCTCAAATGGAGAGTCAAACAGCCCCCAGGTCTGGAGGTGGCTGATGAGGAAAAGGAGGAACAGCTGGGTCCAGTGCCTGATGCACAGACACACAGAAGGGAGAGAAGAGCAGTGGAAATCTATGAGCCGATCCTTGGGATGGAAGAACCACCGCTGCTAGCAAAGCCCCACCCTAGCTCTGGGGATAAAAGGCAGGGGGCAGAGATGAATATGTGTGGCAGACAACTACTCATCTCCCTGCTGGACAGATGTGTTAGCCTGCATTGAGAGAGAAACATTTTGCTGGGGCTGCTGGCACTCCTAATTAAAGGAATCTTCAGAAGGTTTGTCATGTTTGGGGTCAGAACCCCAATTGTAGAACTGGGGAGAATAGAAATGCATTTCTATGGAACATGTAGTCTTCTCAGATAAGTAATGCCCCTAGGTGGAAACATTTAGCCAATCTTGACTAATCTCAAAAAGCCAAGTAGTGTCAGAGCTGTTTGTTTTCAGAGNAAAAGCCAAGTAGTGTCAGAGCTGTCTGTTTTCAGAGGAGTCCAGGATTGTAGGCTAAACGAGAAGGAACATGTTGGAAAATGCCAGTGACATACCATTTCCATACTTTCTCCAAGAGAAATTCTGATTGTGCCCAAGATTCAAGGTCATCTCATAAGCTTCTCCTTTTTGAAGTAGGGAGAAAAGATTTTGAGCCAATGCATGTACTTGAAATTTGAAATCAGTTTTGGATTATTATTATTATTATTATTATTATTATTATTATTATTATTATTATTATTATTATTATTATTATTATTATATTTTAACAATGCTCTCTGTGCAAAGTTTGGCTGTTCATAAAATGACACCCATGACTAATCATTGTGAAATTGATATGGTTGCTGCACACCTTTCTGTTACTCCAAAGTCAATTGGGGACACCCACCATTTTTATTTTAGAGGAGAAAAAAATATGAGACCTATATGAGATCCAGAGGCATTCTTCAAGATGGAACATAGAACATAAAAAAGAGATGTAGAAAAGACCATGGAAGTCTTCCAGCTAATCTCTTGCTTAAGAAGGAGATCCTTATATTATTTTGGAGAAAAAGATGTCTCAGTCTCTTCTTGAAAACCTCCAGTGATGGAACACCCACAGCTTTCAAAGGGAAATCTTTCCACTGATTAATTGTTCTTGCTGTTGGGAAATTTATCCTTAATTCTAGGTTGGCTCTCTATTTGATGATCTTCCACCCATTCCTTCTTGTCCTGCTTTCAGTTGCTTTGTAGAATAAGATGACACTCTCTGCTCTGTGATAGCCTCTCAAGACTGTTATCATATCACCCCTGATCTGTCTCTTTCTTAGACTAAAAAGGCAATGGTTCCCTTCTCACATACATGCTAATCATTTCCGGCTCTAGGGTGCAGTGCTCATCTCTGTTACAAAGCCAAAGAGCCAGTGCTGTCCAAAGACGTTTTGGTGGTCATGTGGTCGTCAGGATTAAACACCAAAGGCACATGGAATACTGTTCCCTTCCCACCAAAGTGGTCCCTATTTGTCTACTTGCACTTTTACATGCTTCTGAACTGCGAGGTCGTCAGAAGCTGGGACAAGTAACAAGAGCTCACTCTATTATGTGGTGCTGGGGATTCGAACCACCCGAACTGCCGACCTTTCTGACTGACAAGCTCAGCGTCTTAGCCCCTGAGCCACCACATCCTTTAGACTAGACATACCTAGATCCCTCAATCGTTCATGATCTAATATGATGTTAGAGGCTGTTTTTTTGTGATAGATATACTTTTAATTGGCTTCCCTCTCATTTAACTTTATCAGTATAGCCTCCTCCAATTTTTCACTACTTATTCTGCCAAGAGAAATCAATACAGCAAAATAGATTTTAACTGGAAGTTATCATGCTATCTCAAGATTCAAAGGCAGGGGTGGGACTGCTGGGGGCTCTCAGGAGTTCAGGAGAGTCCCTAGCTAAGTTTCTGTGCTCTTTGGAGAAGCCCCAAATCCCACTCCCGTCCCCTCCCAGGAGTCCCTACGTGGTCCATTTTGGATGCATACAGGACATGCACGGCGGCTCAGGGAGGGTGAAAAATGGGCCTCCTGCAAGTTCAGGAAGGCCAGAAACAGGGCCATTTCTGGCTTCCAGAGAGCCTCCAGAGCCTGGGGAGGCCATTTTCGGTCTCCCAGAGGCTCAAGGAAAGCCTCCTGAGCCAGGAGAGGGCAACCCCCCCCCCCCNGGGCACCCCCCCCCCCCGACGTGGTGCAGGAGGCTGACTAGGCCACACCCACCCTGGCAATGCCCACTTAGCAACCCGGCAGAGAACCCCTTTCTAAAATTTTTAAAGCCCAGTCCTGTTCTAAGGGCAGAGAAATACAAAGTCTTACATTATGTGAACTGATATACTTGTTCCACCATTACATATGTAGAGTAGACCCACAAAGAGGTAAGTTAACCAATAAGGCTATTTAATTTAAACCACACAAAGCTACCACTTATTCATAATGTGAAGAACCCATTCTGTTTTCTTTGGTACTAGTTTAAAGAAAAACAACTCTGAAATGCCTAATCTCCTTGCCACAAAACAGTGTTTAAGTAAATATCCAGAACATAGATCATTTATGAAGGATGTAGGAACATAGGAGATAAGTCATAAAAGAAAACAATGAAGTAACATGAAGTATGCAAATGGCAGCTTTAATTCTAATTAAATCTTATCAGGAGTGAAGCTTAACATGCTAACATTGTAAACCAAAATGTTGAATATATAACTGAACCAGCTTTTCTTAATGCTACTTCCCCACTTATACCTCCACTCTGATGGGATTTTTTTAAGCAGGTTTTTTGAAGTCTTATTTAAATTCTTTCTCTTCCAAAAACATAAAATATAGTATTAGGCTCTTCCATATGCATGCCAAATAAAGTCCATCAGAAAAAGCCCAACATCATTTGTGGAATGTTAAGAGGTGCAGGTGGCATGGGGTAGATTGTTTCTTCATAAGGTTTAAAGGAATTAATATATTCTAATTTTGATAGAAAATATGCAACAGGAAAAGTCATGGACAATGAAGTGGGAAGATGGAAAAAACAACCTTCTACTGGGACTACCATCAAGGCCATTGGTGACATACACATACTCTGCAAAGTCAATTTGGAAAGTACTTCAAGGATAACTCAGGAGGCCCATTGAGTTCTGTGATTTAAAGGACTTGCTCACATTCAGAAGTCTTTGTACTTCCCTAGTAGGAAATCAGTGTTCAGTCTGCAGAACCCCAGGTTTGGTGTTCCTTAAAAGTTCAAAGAATTCACTCCATGGGTCCAAACCTGCATCATACATGATATCGTAATATAGTTTGCTGAGATTGTCAAAAAAGGTTTTTTGGCTTAACAGGATACATGAAGTCTTATTCAATCATGCTTTATTCAGCATGCTATAAACAAGCCATAAACCATAAGCCGCTCAGAGTCACCTTGTAGGGGCGTTAGGTGGCATAATCTAGCTAGCTGGAGAGAGAGGAGGCAGAGAGAGGGAAGGAGAGAGAGAGAGAGAGGAAGGAAGGAAGGAAGGAAGGAGAGGGAGAGAAAGTACTTTATGGATAATCTCATTAATTGGTATGGATTTATATGTTAGATGCTAGAAGTGAGGAGTCAAACGTGAGAGTTCAAAAATATAACAAGTTTATCTCATGCTATTTACTAACAGTGAAGGCGAATGAGCACCAGATAAAAGTCAATAGAATTCATGGAGAGTGGACTTAGGTCTCTTACTGAGGCATCGAGATTCCAAACTGATGATGCATTTGACCTCACCCATGGGCTCAGCTTGGTTATCTCCTACAGCACAAGTCTCACTTCCAGCAATCTTGTTAAGGATTCTTAACAAGAAGGGGTTTTACATAGTCCTTCTAAAATGGCTTTCTCTCTCATTGTCCTATTCTCCCGCTAGAGCCAGGGAAGAATGGAAAAATGGATCAGCTGGAGATTGATAGCACTTCACACTTCACTGGTCTGCGTTGGTCAAGACTGAGAGAAGGTCTGGCCCATGAGGGCCACAGCTATTCAATTACTGACATCTCTGAGTGTGAATGGTAAAGAGAAAATAAAGAAGACACAGAAATCCTTTCAAAATCTTGCTGTAGCACATTACAGAAGTTTTAATGAGATGCTTTAAAATTCAGAAAAGCAATCCATTAGGGACAATTACATTTGCTATGACTAAATGCATTCATGCCACAAAAGGAGGCGGGGCATTGATCAGATGTGATAATCTCTAGGAAGTCTGCTGGATACACAACCCAATTACTGGCCAATAATTCACAGCAGGATCAAAATAAAAGCAATAATCAAGCATATAGGTTCAAGAAATAGGTACAGCCTCACACATGTACAAAACCCAGCTAAATGCAATCATCTGATTTCCATAATTTACCAGCCTGAGGGAGGGAGAGAGGAAAGGAGGGAGAGAGAAGAGGAGGAGGAGGAGGAGGAGGAGGAGGAG
>BHFT01055971.1:0-35029 GCA_004320025.1 Laticauda laticaudata
TGCATAGCATTTTCCAATGGATGGCAAGCTTTTTTTTAACGTTTTACATCCTCTTTGCATCTGTAAGTGCAGTGGGAATGGGCCTTAAAAGTTGCAGAGTGGACAACCACCCTGTAAAAATATCTCAGTCCACAAAAGGAGAGGAGACATAGAAGTTCAGAAGTTTTGCAGAAAATAAAAGCAAAGGAGGGAAAAATACTTTCAGACTTGCATGATTCTGTTAATGTAACATTAACAGATTACAGAAACAGAATTAGTGCTAATAAATACAGAGTTAATACACATAGTTGAGTGTTCTTGACTGGATTATTTTGAAGGGCTAATATAAGGCTGATGAAACTATTTTTCTCATCTTCTGCAAGATTTTACAGAATAATCTTACAGATTATTCAAAGTTAGCTAAGAATGCTAAAATAATGTCCTCTACAAGAATGTGTGTCTGTCTGAATTTTCCTCATGTCTGGATATACTGTATCTGTGACAATTAATATATTTTCCCCTTAAAACATAATTTTCTGTGCACCTTCTTAACAATGAATTTTACTGAAAAATTCTGAAAATTATGATTTTGGTACACAAATAAAAAACTAGATCATCAAAAAAAATTGCTCTGAGAGCAAACACATGCAAACAACTATCATAAATATATCATTAAATATAGTAAAATAATAAAATAATTGGAAGAAAATCTTGAGGCAATTAGCAGTTAATAATTAATCAAATTAATGATTTATACATATGTTGAGAGGTATAGGCTAGCCAAATTCTTATGAAAATGCAGGCCAAATGATTTTCCTCCCCATTTCCAATAAATGTTTTCCAAAGGATATGCTTTGAAAACAAAGGATTGCTTTCAAAAGAAATTGTCTCTTAGTCAGTCTTTTTCTTCTAAACAGATTATCTGTCTTTTAAGGGGGCGAGAAATGCACACCAAAAAGCAGATAAACAGGAGAGGGCTATAAAAAGCAGATGATATCTTGTACATTTACACAAATAAGAAAGGATGTCTGCACAATAAAATCATACTTGAACGTATATCCATTATAAGTCAGCCTCATGCCCTGAACTGATACTACAAGGAAACTTACATAATTATATTGTGTTCCATATTAACATACTCCACATAGTCTATTCCTATTAGTTAATGAATACTGGAAGCTGATTGGTTCCCTACTTGACGCTGATTGGCCAATAATAGCTAAACTATGATCGGCCAGCTCAGTGATGGGAAAATCAAGAAGCCGTCATTGGCCACTAGCCGCGAGCAGCCTCTAAAAAGAGGCGCCTGGTTCAGATGGATTTTCAGAACTAAATAAAAGAGCTGAAGTTAGGCTGGTCTCCGGTCTCATTCTTTGCGAACACTACACTGGCGACGAAGGTGGGATCCTGAGAGAGGAGACCAGTCGAGCACGTGGCATCAAGAACTGAGCAAACAAAATGGCCGGAACCAACTAACCACCTGCACCATTCAACCCAGCAACAGAGGACTGGGAATCCTACATCGATAGATTCCTCATGTTCCTGGAAAGCAACGACTTGCAAGAATCTCCGCAAGAAAATAGAGACATGTCCTGATGCAATGTGGCCTACAGTATCAGGCCAAGTGCTAGGAAACCAAAGATCTGAAACTGCAATGGCTGACAGATCTACGAAAAATGCTGAAGGCTCACTACGACCGACCATCTCAGCCTAATTCGAGACATGAATTTACAAACGGGACCAGAGAGAAGGAGACATGCAGACTTCATAGCACTCTCAGGGACATCGGAGGGACATGCAAATTCCAAAACATGGACGAAGCATGAGGATCAGAATGAAGACCTCACGCCTACAAAGCGACTGTTAACCCAACAAAGATTACAGTCACTGAGGCATTCGCTGAGCACGGCAGCGGAAGCAACTAAAAATCAGCAGCCAAAATGCGCAGATGAATGTGATGAATCCAAAACACCAGAAATGAGCCAAGGTAAAGAGAAAAGGCAGAGAGCACGCACAGAACCACATCACACCCGATAGTGGATCATCGGAAATTGCGCCAAAGATGACAAGGAGATCACAGACCAGGCTGAAACAAGATAGATGGCTGAAGAAAGGTCATAAGTTCGGGGTTTCAGTGCACCAGGTGAGACAACCACCCTCTTCTGAGTGCGGTTCCTAGACGCTTTTGCCGGTACTCGCGAGATATGGGTCAACATCGCAAGAGTATGCCGAAACCCAAAGCTACAGCCCTGACGTAGGAAACAACCACCAAGAACAAGATAGACAACTGGAGCATGAAGTCGGAAAGCAAGGGCAAGCAGCTAAACGAGAACTTCAAAAAGAAGAAACAACCAAAGCACACCATCGGTCATTCTAACCGCAACAAATGCTGAAAATATATTGCGCAGTCGAGGCCAAGTTTGTAAAAATGAGATGGTTCCGGATCGTATCGGATGGTAAATGGGATACCATAAAAGACGGTACACAGTCGGACTTGGCAGAACTGAACTAGCACAACAATCACTACACTAAAGGACTACCAGAGGAAATAGAACCGTCGTTACGGACTCGAATGTCAATAACTTTCAAAGAACATAATAAATCTTGCTCTAACCACGAGATGAAACCGGCCTAGTCTGTGGGACGAGGTTCGACCCTTAGGATCATATAGACGGCTTAACACATGCCGAGACAGACTGGGAGGAGAACCTAAGAAGTTCCAGGACATCTTCGATGGAAAATTAGCAGTACTATGAGGGTCCCCTATATCATTTAATTTAGATCCAACAATAGCTCCTATAGACTAAAAGGAGGCAAGTCCTTCGCACTAAACAAAGATTGAATGAGGAGCTTAACAAACTCAATGCACAAGGCATATTGGAACCGATTGACCATGCCAATGGAAACGCCATTTGGACCCAGTTAGCAGATGGGCGGACACAAGGCTACCTGAACCATGCACTACACAAAGCGGTATCTGTTCTCGGTATGTCAACACCTACTACACTCATGGGAGAGGCATGGTCTTCACAAAGCTCGACCTTGCCAACATACCACAATTACAGCGACCCCGGACGCAAGATGGCACAAATGATCATGACATAGGGAGCCTCAAATGAAAAAGACTGCACTTTGGAGCCAGCAATGGGCCAGGGTTCCAAAGCCTAAGGCGAGGTTTATTCAGGGGATAAAGGAGAGTCCATAACTTTATGAGTGCTGGTGTTAGCCAGTGACATGAGACACAGAAGCCAGCATCTCAGATAGTTTACAAAGGTTAGAAGCAGGAGCTCAAAGGTCAAGAAGGTAGTGCCAATTAGCCACTCTCAAAATTGGTTCTGGGACTCAAATCGATAAAGAGGCATCCCACAAGAAAAAAAAATTAAAGCAACAAAGAAGTTCTAACACACAAAAAAACAAAGTAGAAGTGCAAGATTCTTGGATATAAATTTTACAACTTTTCGCCACAGAAGCAATGATGGCAGAACCACTACATAGCACTGGACAAGGCAGCCACTGGACCTGACGATGGAAGAGACAGCATCCAAGGGTAAAAGATAATCACATCCAACCGTATATGCAATACAGCGAAACTACATTGAGCAGTCACCTGTGACGCATCACCGTCATCCATCGGATCGTACTGACCACATCTGCTATGAGAGACAAACAGCACCGATCGCAGTTCACACTCAAACACATATCAAAACGAACAAACTACAGTCAATGGACAAGAGGCATAGCAGCAATATCATGTCAAACGTTCCATGAATACCTTTAATGGTAGAACTTTACCTTATCAGACCACAAACCCCTATTGGGAATACTAGCAGAACAGGGACAACCCAAAACAACTATCCACGATAGACAAGGTGGTCCGAGTTTCTGCAGCCTACAATAAAACTGATTCAACGACAGGCAAAGACATTCCACACAATGCATTGAGTCCGTACCTACGGAACTAGACTGACCCCGGCACCAACCACATCCCACCTTAAGATTGAGACATTATCAAACCTACGCATAAACACAGCGGACATGCGAGAACAACGACAAGAGACAAACCTTGTCACAAGTCTCAAACGAAGTAGGAAAGGGTAGCTGGAAAACGAGGCAGACATTAAATTTAAACCATTCAAGCATAGGCAAACTGAACTGTCATTGTTAAAAGGTGTAATTATGGGGGGATTGGTTGGGCAATATCGAACGTTACAAGAACAAGTACTGGAGAATGTGCATAAAGGCCACCCGGGCATCGTACGAATGAAAAAATCCTGACCAGAGATGTATGGTAGGCCAGGATGGATAAGGATACTGGGAAACTAGTCGAAACCTGCGGGAAATGCCAAGGTCCCGACCTACACCCCTCAGTGTCTAACTAGACTGGAAACAACGAGGGCGCATTGGTCAAGAATCCACATAAGACGTTGCGGGGCCAACAAAGGACATACATTTTAATCATAGTAGACATTACTACCATTGGCTAGAAGTAAGCTCAAAACTTACCACACAGAAGCAGTTATTAACAACTATGGAAACTATTCAATCAGTTACCGGGGACTGCTAGTCCAGATAATGGCCCACAGTTTACAGCACTAACAATTTGAAAAATCCTCACTGAACATGCATAAGACATCTTGACAGCGCCAGGCCGACCGGCTTCGGAACGGAGGCCAGACACATGGTCCGTATGCCAAAGAAACCTTAGAAAAATAAAATCAGGGACATACAAGAAAAAATTGAAAAATGCTCACCATACAACACACAACCCGACTCTATACAAATAAAACCAGCACAATTACTAATTGCGAAAATTAAGATCACAATTGATAGAATTACACTCAACATAACAGCTCTGAAAAACCAACGGATCTTCCAGCAGACACGCGACATGAACCAGGAACCTAGTATATGCAAAAAAATTTCACGCGGGCCCCACTGTGGTCACTGTGCATAAATAACTCAATAAACGGACCCGTGTCCATCGAATAGAAACGGACGATGGAGAAGCTGGAGGAGACAATTGTCAGTTACGATCACAGAACACTGGAAGCACCACTGAACACCGACTCGAAAACAACACACAACACCACAGAACCAGAAAACAATAAACAAAATATAATAGGACCAATCCAAAGAGAGTGGGAGACCTGCAAACTCAAATAAGGGTGGGGAGGATGAAACCGGGCAACAACCCCGCAAAATCAAAATACAAACAATAAACAACATTCGCAAATAAATTCAGATAGAAACAACGACTTACCCGCAGAAGACTTTGACGAAGAGGAACAGGAGGCACAAGAAGACCTAGAAGCCGTTCCGGAAGTGGGTAGCTGAGCCGATTTTACTAGCCCGGATAGGCTGGATGGGAGCGGCATGGCTGACTCCACCTTCCAGGAGGTTCCACAGAGAAAGACGGGAGGAACAGCAATCCTGTCCGAACCCGCCGAAGATGACAACACAACTAAACTGCGCAGGTCAACTCGGCAACCAAAAAGCCCCGCCTACTTACGTGACTATGTAAGATAGGACCATACCAAGAGGGGAGGGTGTTCCCAATTAACATACTCCAAATAGTCTATTCCTATTGGTTAATAAATACTGGAAGCTGATTGGTTCTCTTCTCGACGCTGATTGGCCAATAATAGCTAACCTATGATTGGCCAGCTCAGCAGCGGGAAAATCAAGAAGCCGTCATTGCCCACTAGCCGCGAGCAGCCTCTGTAAAAAGAGCCTCTATAAAAAGATGGATTTTCAGAACTAAATAAAAGAGCTGAAGTTGCGCTGGTCTCTGGTCTCATTCTTCGCGGACACTACATATTGTACAGAATATTTGCTATGAATGTTTCAGTTCATCTGGAGCAAAACTTCCTCCTGGATAAGAATAACCTCTTCTAAGTTGAATTTATTATTATTTTGCCCAGTTTACTGGGTTTTTTTCTGAGACAATGCAAAACCGATAGGCAAATAGTTTCCATTTTAGTCATCTGCTTATTCAAATGCACTTTTTTCTCCACCTTGACTCTTTAATTATGGTCTAATTATTACATCTTAGTAGGATCACACTACATGAATTCTTCAGGGTGAAACATTTTTCATTATGGAGCTCCTCAGCCTAATGTTGGGTCATCTAATTCTGCTATTTTGTTTCAGATGTAGAACTAGATATTACTATAATAAATTATTCTTCAGCATTTGTAGTCTCATGATTCACTGTTTGAAATACCAGGAGGGGAAAAGAATCCAATATATCAAACTTGTTCTCCTCATTATCAAAATATGGTAAGAAAAGAAAAAAGGACTTCACCCTGGAGAAATCACTTCCACCTATATATCTTTATATGGTAGTAAACAATAAAGAATAAGTGGATGTACATCATATTTGATTCCAGATAGATGCCCAAATGAATTTTTCTCTCTCATTTATCTATATCAGAAGTTTTGTACAAAAATAAAAGGAATACATTCTGTCCCACACACTCCTTTTTTTTTTCTTTCACTACAGGAAAATCTCTTCATCACACCAAATGAAAATTCATTTTTATTCTTTGTATGTGGAACTTTTCACAGTTTTCCAATAAAAAAATCCTCCTTCCCAATTATACATGGAATTTACAACTTTGGGAAGTTCAGTATCACTGCGTTTTCCCATTTTCTGTTCAGTGGAGATGTTCCTTTTCCCCCTCCCTCCCTTACTGTGGAAGTTGGATTATGAAACACACAGATACACATGTATGGATGCACAGATAAAAATCCTGCTGCAGCATTTGTGTGCTAACAACTCAACTTTTCCTAAGGAATTTTTTTTGCAGTCTTTCAGGGAAGATATAGGTACACCACTAAACATTTCGTGATTTCTGTTCCGTATAAATATCTGTTGATGAAAATAATGGCTCTTGTTGCATTCCTTTGATTAGAGCACAGACCTATAGAAAATAAAGCAGTGATCAACAGTGCGTGAGTGTGTTTGTGTGTGTGTGTGTGTGTTTGTGTGTGTGTGTGTGTGTGTGTGTGTGTGTGTGTGTGCNGTGCGTGAGTGTGTTTGTGTGTGTGTGTGTGTGTTTGTGTGTGTGTGTGTGTGTGTGTGTGTGCTAGTTAAAGTACCTTTATGAATACAGTGCAGCCAGACAGTACAGCCTGGTATACAGCACAGCAGAGATAAGAAACTGCTCAATGCATATTTTTTTTAAAAGGAATATGCACACTTGTCTTACTATTACTTCATCTGTATCTGACTGTGAAGTTGCCTGACACTTGCTTTGCAACTAATGACCTGTTTGTAATTTGAGTCTCTTTGTTTCTGCAAAGTAGATATGGCCTAAATATGGCAGTGGGAGGGAGTCTTTCATCTTGGACTGTTGCTAATGTGTCCTTTGTATGACTGATCAGGCTCTGCAGACCCATACTCTTCCGTCCGGAAAAGAAGCGCATGAGACTGGGTTCCAACTAACAAGTCTTTATTCGGTTAACAGCAACAGTAACGGAACATTGGCTCAAGGCGCAGCAGCCCTTTATATAGAGGCTTGCCTGCCAGCTTGTAGCCAATGACACTCATTTAATCTTGCCGCCTTTGAGTGGCTTCATTCAGAACCAATCCACTACTGGCCTTTTTGGCCAATCAGAATTAACTACTTGAAACCTTCCAAGTTATACAGAACACATACCAATACCAATTTTAAATCAATGTATAAAATATGCAGGGATATTAAAACCTGGTGTATGATGCTATCATACCACATCTTTTACAAGATGTCATGAAGGAAAAAGAGTAGATATAGAGATAATGGAGGTGCACATCTCTAATCAAGTAGCATAAATTTAACCACATTATGTCATACCAATGCTCACATATGTACAATCAGAAACAGCTCTGAGCATGCTTCATTTAATAGATAAGTTGTCTGAAGACCCATCCATAGAAAGATCTCTTAATTTGTGTGATTAAAACTGTTTTCATTTTGCATTATTTTGTGTGACTGGACAAGTTGAATTGGATAGACGCAGAATTCTCAAATATTAGACAAATAAATGTTGTATTCCTCTCCTTCATTCCTGCCTATTTATGTATTTATTATGTGGGTAAATTCACTCACAAATGGGTATATTCAGCTATGCTGTTATCTCAATAACCATTTTTGTGGACTGTATTTGGTTCTTTAATAGCTTTTGGAAAGTTGATTTTTCCTACAAGAAATAGAATTGCCTATTATATTTAATTTTTAAATACTAAAGCCCCTGTCACACTGCACCAACGGATGCAAAGAGGATGTAAAATGTACAAAAAAGCTTGCCATCCGTTGGTTAACGCGATGTACTCACTGCCTCCATTTTGCTTCCTCTCTATCCGTAGCATCCATTCTTATTGACATTCATTGCTCAGAAATGTATCCAACTGTCCGTTACTGAGATCCGCTAACGCATGCCGTTTCTTGCATCGGTATGCATCTGCTATATCTGCTAGGGTGTCTGTTCCGCATCCGCACACTCGCATCTGCTCAGACGCAGGAGGAAGCGGAACAGACGTCAGAACGGATGCAGAACGGTGCTAGCGGATGCCAGCACGGAACAAGCGTTAAATGGAAAAAACGTTCCGAGGGGAACCTATCTCAGATTTAGGATGTCTACGGATGCCTAGAGGATGCCTAGAGAATGCTTAGAGATGCCAAAGTGAACCTATACTGGCCTAATAAAAGGCGAGCAAACACATCTGGAACTCTCCCGTTCAATACAAGCCCTCCGGTGTGGACCTCTGCGCTCATCTGCCGCATTCCTCTTCCACAGCATCCAGTCTGTCCACCAATGGATCGTTAACACAGTCCTTTTGGAGCCCCATCCTTCTGGCAACAGTGCGAAGCTCTAACAGGCTCTGTGAACTCTAATACGGAGAAAGTGGTGGCCAAGAAGGTCTGGTCCAAAGATGGATCGGGAGAAAAGCAGAGTACGTGACTGTACAACAAGTCTGATGTGGGAGCTGAGGACACAAGACACTCGTGCACTTCCAGAACTCATGAGGGATGCCTCTCCAGCAGTGTTGACGAAGTGTGCAGCGGCTGACACCCAGGTTGACCAAGCAGAGCACCAACTTCTGGCACCAGCTGACCGTGCTCAGGTGCACTCAGCTCGCGCCACACTGGCCTCAGGGACAACCGTACAGAGCATGCAGTAGTGGAGGGTGCCACCAACCTCACGCATTGTGTCAGAGAATGGTGCAGGGCCAGTCATCGAGATACGAGGAGCTCCTCCAGTGCCTCCATGAAGGAAGGCTGGAAGAAGTTTTCGAGCGTGGTATCAAAAGTGAACTTCCACCAACACGTTGGAGCTCAGATGGGAGCACGTGGCTGCAAAGCCAGCCAACTCAGGGTTCATATTTCAACTAAAAGGGCTTGCTTCGCATCACCTTTTCCCATGGTCGATTGTGACTACAAGTTTGTACTCGATGCTTCAGGCAACGGTCAGCTTAGAGTCGCCCAGGTTATCACCCAGTGACTCAAGGAGGGCTGAATGCATAAGTATCATGGGATTCCCAATCCAAGACCCCTGGCCCCAATGAACACAAGTGTCCCCCTACTTCATCGGGTCGGCGATGACGGCTTCTCCTCACAACTACCCTGGAGCCCTACACTTCCAGATCCTCATGTGAAGAAGGATCTTCCAACTACGGCTGTTCAGGGAGGGGTGGTGGAGAACCCTTTTGGGATCCTGGCCAAACGATTCCAGGTGACTTCTCACACCATGAGCATCGTTAGAGACGTGAGGAGGATCAAGAACTTCTGCATTCCTGCAACACTCATGTGCAACCCTCTACCGCGTCTGTGCAAGAACAGGCTCCTGGACCTCCAACAAGGCAATGGGGATATGGGCCGGAATGAGACAGGGCGAAACCTGATAGACACTGAGATGTTGCAAGGCCACGGACCTCAGCGTGAAGGGAGAGGAGCAACAACCTCCTGAACAGTGGATGCACTCCCCACTGAGCAGTCGAGTGGCAAGACAGGATGTAGATGCTTAATGGATGCTTCTTGAGCCTGTCTCACACACTGGATGAGATTGTGCCATGTATGTTGAGTGGCCCGACATGAACAGGGCATTTAATAAAGAGTTGTGTATGTTGAATGTGTGGATCAATGATTACTTGTTATTGAATAACAAAGGGCCATGGTGTGGCATCTGGGGTGGCATACAGTCCCACTATGCTTCACTGGAGTTTATCTATCCCACGCTATTACATGCCAAGGGTTCCTTCCCTCCCACAGGTTACCTGCCCATTCCTGCTATTCTTAACCAATCCCACAGCATGCCAAGGTTAAACATTTCTAAAAGTTTCCGCAGACTTTATAAAAAAGAAATGAAGCAAAATGTGTGAATCAAAAATAGACTTTATTAACAACAAGTATAAGAAAATGAGTCTTGGCACTCTCTTGGTCAGTCAGTTCAGGGTGAGAGTGTAAGGTGGCTGTGGAGGTGGCTTGGTGCTGGATTTGTCATCACGCTCCTCCAGAGCAGAGCAGCAGAAGCCCAGCCAGAAAGCAGAGCCCGGCTGCGAAGCCCCAAACCAGAGTTGGGCCAGGGGCGGATGTACCTGCCCCTTTGCAGGGTGGCAGCGATGGTGAGGCTTGTTGTCTTCAGCATGGTTGTGGGGTGGCTGGCAGGAGGCTGGAAGGAACCAGGCTGGCAGGAGAGCCTGGCAGGAAGTGGGCAAGGCAGGCAGGCACCAAGGCTGGTGGACCGGTCGGCAAGCAGCAGGCAGACCAGGGCTGGCAGAGGCGGCCAGGCAGGAAGCACCAAGGCTGGGGCAGCGACCAAGGCTGCAGTGACTCAGGCTGCAGGCGGCAGGCAGCAGGCTGGCAGGCGACGGCTTAGCAGCAAGGCTGGCAGGCAGGCGAGACAGCAAGGCTGCAGGGAGCTGGCAGACAAGCTTGCAGGGCGACATGCAGGCAGGACAGGCAAGGCAGTCCGATGTTGCGAAGGCAGGTCTTTCCTCTGAATGGTGACCTGCTTCCGAGCTGCTTTCGATATCGCGCGGGCTGACGCAATTGCATCCTCCCGGCATGCGCAGTAACGCTTTGCATCCTAGGCTTCGCTGTGCATCGTGCTGCATCGCTGTGCATTCCGCTGTGCATCCGTATCTGCATCGTGCTGCATCCGCTGTAATCCTGTTCGTCGCATCCGCCTTTGCTGAGGTCCCCGAGCCTTGGATGTGCCATCTCCCCATCCGTTCTCCGCTGGGCTTCCGTCCGATTCACTTTCTCCCCTATGGTCCTCCCCCATCCGTGTGTATCCTCGCGTATGACAATTTTTGCCCTTCTGAGAGTGGATAACACGGTTGGACATTTTGCTCGTCGTTGTGTCGTTTTGCATCATTGGGCAGTGTGACAGGGCTTAAAACTGGTTCTGTTGTAGCGTCATTGACGACTGGCAGATTGTCCATTTCCAATTTGCTGTGAACTTTCCAATTTCCAAACTCCAGAATTTTATTCAATTATTTACTGGTTTTGTATATCTCCCCATCCTAATAATATCTTTAGCTTGTTAGTTTGTGTTAGGCCCGGTCCCAATGGCCGAAAGGACGCAAATATATCCATAAAGGACAACAGCGGATGAGCCAAGAAATTTTTGGGGGTGGCTCCCGTTTCATCTTGCTCTAAAATTTAGCAAATTTGCATAAACAGAATGGAAGAACGGCGTGGGTAGTATGTAGGATGTTAATGGAAGTTCATCGGAGCGCTAGCGGTGAACGCAGATGGAGCGGATGACACTCGGAGGGTTCGGGGGAGATTTTGAAGCGGATGCATGTGGGAAGGGGAGTGATAGCAATTACCAGATGTCATCACGTACGCCTAAGAAACAAAGGGGTCGCGAACAGATGTATATATCGGATGTAAAGCATCACTGTGCATGGGGGTGTATGAATTGTGTCCGCTCCTGGATATAAAAGGATGCTGCATGCATCAGTCAGCATTTTTACAGGCGGAAATTTGACTGTTGCTTGAAGAATCGTGAGATGAACTGTAGTCGCTCAACCAGGGCAAAGCGGATATACTGAAGAGCCCTTGTGTTGAATAGTGACCTGGTTGGCTGGGCTTTGCAGGCCAGCAGCTTTCCATCTATGTGCTCAATAGGTGTGTGAAGTTCACTCTGTACACTTCTGAGTTTTCCAGGCCTTGATTCAGTGGTGGGGCACTGGTACTCTCAGTATTCTCATGATGGCTGCGCACCCTTCTTGAAACACTTTTGCTGATCTGTTGTGTGGCACCTCCATGCTATACTGATGTTTCTGTATGTGGCAGAGGCAGGTGCCCAGGTCAGTGCCACTCAGTCCAGGGTCCAGGTTGGCATGGAGTTGGGCTAGGCTTGGTCAACCTGGGTCTCAGACGCGTAATTTGTAAATAAGGCTGCATGGCATCTCATGAAGTGATGGGTGATGAAGGGTCTTCATTCCTCGCTTCGACATCAATGGTCATACGTTCCAATCACATTGCTCTCACGATCATCCTTGGACCCATACAGCCTTGGATGCATCTCCTCCTCTTTTTCTGTGTGAAGCGATACAGTCCTGAACGTTTTAGTTCTGGTGATGGATAAGGGAGCTACATGGACTCTTTCTCATCATGTCGAAACAATTGATGATGCTGAGACCAGACAAGTGGTGATGAAGTCTGTCACCCACAGCTGCTGGACTCATACTGAGACCAGATGATTTCTCCCCTTTTAAAGAAAATATCGCGTTGTCCACTAGTGTTCCTTCTACATCTCTAGACATACTCCAGACTCTAAATAACGACATCTCCAGAATACAAACTTTTGTCCATTTTTAACTTTTATACGAGGACTACGTTACATCCTTTCTATTCGTGCACTAACGCTTTTTAGATGTTTCCGTGTTACTTTTGGTTCCTCCCTCTTTCGTTTTCAGCTGCTAGTGGATGTGAGTTGATGGGATGGCCAGAGGATGCAGAGGAGTACAGGGACGTTTATGGCAGATATGGAATAGAAAACTTTTTTGCAACCGTATATGTCGTGGATTACATGTCGACAGGCGGAAGTTCTTGTTCAAAAAGTTTTGTGCAGTCTCAAAACTTGTTTACGCGATAAATCGCCTGGATGATGCCGATGGATGAGGCTATGAAACCGTATGCAGTGGTACACAACAGATGCTATAGCGTTTTTCCACGGAATGGGCAAGCTTTTTTAAACTTTTACATCCTCTTTGCCAGTAAGTTGCAGTGGGACGGGCTTTACCAGGGATAAGAATTGGCATACATTTGTAGTTCTTTTGTAATTTTGGGTATAATTATCAGATCGAGCAAATCAAAAAGTAGATAGTGATGCTGTAAGAGGCACAGATCTTTTCTAGCAACAAGTTATGAAAACAATTCATAACTGTAAGTTTAATAGAGTGTTATTGGAGTGCTTTTCTATCAGAAACATATACAAATGAATCTACCATTTTACTGATTTATAATGTCATGGTTTATGTGTGTGTGTTGTACTATCTATTTACTATTGGAACATTTTTAGCATGGCTGAGTATGATGTGCGCTCCCCTTTAACTTTGTAGAAAGACGAATACTTACTAACCTAATGTTATTTCCACTTTTGTCTTAATATATATAAACTCTCTTGTTGGTACACAACAATAGTTTGGAATGGTTTTTTGTGAACAACAGTCCTGAGCTATTCTACTGATTAATACCTAACAGCTGAACATAGGATCATTCAGCATGTATGTCTGTGCTTTGTGTGGTGTGTGTGTTGGCAACGATGGGAAATTATTTTACTGGCAGGTGTATGAGATTATGTATTATGAAATAATTTTGAATATGAAAATGTATGAGATGCATACATTTTAATGAACAAAACTATCTTCACCGAAAACAGTTATTTATCATTCATTTCTTCATCAATAAAGAACTGGTCAACACATCTTTATTCACGACATAATCTACGTGATCTTCCCTGTATAAATCTAACTTACGTTATTACTAGTAGACTTCTAATTTTAAATCACATAATGAAGTTGGATTTTTAAGGTCATGGAAAGGGGGATATTTCTGGTTTGGATTTTAAATTACTGTATTGAAAATTTGATTATACTTGTTTGGTTAATTACTAATACCCATCCACATTTATTTACTATGTATTATTTGTAAGACATATATGGCTGCCCATTTAGGAATCACTGTTCTGATCAGCTCCGCAACAGTCAAATAATAACCAATATTCTAAAAACGTAAATATGAAAAAGTGTATTGGGGTGGGAACTAATAAATAAATCTATTCAAATAATAAGAAGAGAACTCTTGCACCTAAAGAAACAGACTAATAATAAAACCACAATAATGTGCGTCAGCCTTACCCTAGTCCAAAGGCTGGAGGCAACTTTTGAGCGCTTTGGGTAGGTCTTCAATGGGATGGGGCTTGTGTATAAGGTCTCAAATTGGGTCAGCCTTCATGAGACCGACCCAATACAAATGGTTTCAGGCTGGTTCTTCCTCTGTCTCTCAAGATTTTCTCACATCGTCATAGTCCAAGCCCTTACCATGCCATCTTGCTTGTTGTGATTAGACAGTTCTTCTACAACTGAGTTCCTCATAATCTCCCAACACTGAGCACACCTATACTCTGGGCATAATTCAGGAGTTTCTTCTCCTATATTTCTGATAACAGGAACAAATTCTACTTGGCTTGAGGCCTGGCAGGAGAGTTTTCTTTGTATTACTTATCATACCAACAAATCTAAATTCATATGACCTGTGAATTTGTATTGGAGTGAGGATTTTTTGGACAATATGACATCTTTGACCATTGCTGCACTTATGTATATTAAATTTTATTTGAAGATAACCAAACCATCCTTGCAATACAAACTCTGTACACGCTGTTGGTTGTGTAGAACAGGGTCTTAACTTTTTGAAGAATGCGCCCATTGTAGCATTGGGAAGTTTCATCGCCCTCCCTCCCACATAATGTCAATTCAAAATACGAGGAAATAATTCTTCATTTCAAACATCTTTTTGTTTTCTGTAAAAATTGTCATAGACATATCGATGCAATAATTTATTTCCAGTCTTTTTACCCTATTAACTGTGTGAAAATTTGATGCCAGCCTAATACTGTTTCCAAACTTCGTGATACGTTTTATTATTAGTTTATTTATTCAGCACTTAAATGCAATGACCCACTGAATAACAAAATTCATTTCAAGAATGACTGCAATCCGAAAAAACAGTAAATTTATGATTTTTATAAGTGATTTTAAGACACAAGACTATAAAAGGGCATAAGAACAAGCGGAAGTAGAAGTTCAAGACAAACTCTGAAACAAAAGTTAAAAATCAAGAAAATTATATTTTCTATTGGACACTGTAAAAGGGTTTAGAGACACAAAGAAATTTGTACGAACATTTAAACACGTTCAATTTCATAAGCGAGCGATTTCTGATGGTTTTGGTGCAACAGATTATATAGCTGTTTCACTTAAAGTTCTCGAAAGTGTCCCAAATTCTCGCTCCATCATCCCCCAATCACCCCCTTCCATTCCCTTCACCCATGTTGCCCTTTGTTTGTCCATTGCCCCTTCTGAAACGAATTCACCCCCTGGGGGGCAGTATACTAGGTTAACAACCTACGTGTAGGTGTGAGAAATCAAGTGCAGGGCATTTTGACGCATCCAAAAGTTTAGCTCCTGACAAATTTTTAATAGTACATTTATCATGTTCCTATCGCTTTTTATTTTATTTTAGCATAATCTTATTGAGGTTACAGTTTTTTATCATATTCAGTACCTACATGTTTTATAAATAGATGTTTCTAAGATTGCTTATCTGTTTCCCTTAAAGGTCACAAATCCCACCAAGAATCTTCATGATTTTATGACTTCAGTGTGGATTTATCCCCGCGTGTATGCAAGTAAAGGTAATATAGTTCAAATCAAACTGTCATCTGTAGAGGTATTCATGGAAGCGCTTGACTCGTGCGACAAGCAGCAAGCACTTCCTTGTCGATTTGACTGTAGTTTCTTTGTGGTTTGGACAGTGTCTTAGAATAATATGCTATGGGAGCTTCTCTCCCATTGGGTAGTTTGTGGCTGAGGATTGTGCTGATTCTGTAGGGGAAGCGTGCACATGTGAGTGTCAATGGCAGTGTTTCGCTGTTATGGGATGAGGACGCTGCTTATGTTAAAATGTTCTTTATTTTTTAAAACATCTGTCCCACGTCCAATCAGCTGTCTTGTCTAAAAGTCTATAGACTTTTCTGCGTGGTTGTCTCTGCGGTAGAAAGCCATTGTAAAAGTTGAGCTACCCGAAATGCTACACTTCCGCTTATTTTGGGGTTGCTTGCAGCTTTCCGTATAGTGTCGGATGCCTGAGCATCAATTAGGAAGCCCGGAATTCTACATTGGGGAACTGCCAGGTGGCATTTGTTCTTTTAATTTTAGTCCGGCTTCCTGAACCCCACAACACTGCCTCAGTCTCCTATAAGCTGGTCCTGCTTTTGGCTGAATTATGACATCGTTGAAGTATGGTATTACCCTGGAATGTTATGTAACAGTCTTTACATAAGCTCTGGCAACAGATCGGGGGTGATGCTAACGCTGAACTGTAGCAGTTGCATTTAAATGTGCCGCGATGAGTGACAATAGTCTGTGCTTCAGCGGTTGCCTCGTCACGGCAGTTGCGGATCGGCCTGGGCAAGAATCTAGCTTGGCGAAGATATTTCCCCAGCCCAGGAGTCCAGCAGTGTTGCACATGGGCTCTGGGTAGGGTCTTTGTTGTAGGGCCTTGTTCAGGTAATCTTGTAATCAGCACAGATTCTCACTGATCCATTTAATAACTGGATGACTATTGGGGTCTCCCATTTGCAGGTCAATCAGCTCAAGGGTCCTTGAGCATTGATATTAATTGCTCCTCGACCTTGGCTGGAGAGCAATGGGACTCTCTGCAGCTTTAGTCAGACCAGGCTATGTTGGTGTCTAGGTTAAATGATATGGGTCCCCGTGTACTTCCCAACTTGTCATCAAATACGTCACTGAATGTGCTCCAATGCTGCAAATCATCTGCCAGTGTAGGGGTTCCTCCAAAGCATGAATGCCGATAGATAGGATCTGGAGAGATATGAACACTCTCGTCTCAGTAGGTCTTGGCAGATCCAGTCTCAGGGTAGTAAGAAATGCATAAAGGGGTAGCATCTCCTGGAAACTGCCGTATTGTTATGTGGGCTGTCTTCTGCCCAGGATGGGAGCGTAGCTCTGATAACCTTTAGTACATCTTCTGGGGTTCCAGTTTCTTGCGCCACATGGGAGGGGCTTGGCAGTCTTTTAAGGGTATCCACGAGATCAGGATAATGTAGGACCCTGAGTCCTATTCCATCAGCAGGTTTTGCCTTTGATGGTCATGCTAGCCATTATCTTGTTGGCATTGTAGGCATCAGTTCATTGGCCTTGTAGCATCACCTGGGTTTGAACATAACCCAGTGTAGTGAAGTTGCTTCTTCTCCTGGCTTTCATCTCTCTTTTTGAATTTCCTGCCAGGAGTCTTCCAGCCCCTCTCCTTGGTGGCCATATTGTCACAAGGAGGACTCTCTCTTGGCTGCTTGTTGGTCAGTTGGCTGGCTCAGCATACCTCTGTGATGTGACCCTTGCAATCACAACACCAGCATATGTTGTCTTTAAAAACGGCTTGCAAGTGGTTGTGATTTCCTCCACAACCCCCACACTGCTTTGTCCCTTGTTTCCCTCTGGCTTACCAGATTCATGTTACTCCCCGTCTTCTCATCACTTGCATCGGAAGCTGAGATGTCTCTGTGACAACGACAGTCGACCTGTTTTGGCATGTACCATTCCAGTCCCTTTATTCACATGGCCAAGTTGTCTGATGATTCAGCATTTGGGCCTCATCGATGGCTCTTGAAGGAGGTGGTCTTCTTGAACCAACAAGTCACTTTGTGGGTTAGGTTCCTAATTCTCAGGATAAGTCAGTCTCGAATCATGCCTTCGGTGTCTGGGAACTGGCAGTTTTCGATAGTTTGCGAAGGGCAGCTATGAAGGTGTTTATCGCTCTCCCCTCCCTCTGGCTCCTTATGTAAAATTTGTGTTGGCTCACCAGGGTATGATGGAGAGGGGTTGAGTGTTCTCAATGTCCACTGTAGCTCATCCCTGGACACACTGCACAGATCTTGGCCACAAGGGCTTCTGCCATCTCATACAATTCAAGTCGCAGTAGGATAGGAATAGGGCTCTCTTTCTCAGTCGGGGGGGGGGCAGGGGGGGGGCAGCCTGGAGTCCGTTGACTTCTATATGTAGGTCGAATCAGTGCATGTATAAGGACCACTTCTCCTTGGCCGGATCATAGGGGATTGACATCAAGCGGTGTGCCATGTTGGTCTGCAGGGTCACAATTGTTGCGGTGGCCAGTGAAAATGACATCCAAATCCCCATGAGGTTATCCTTTGTTCTTTCCTCAGGTCAGAATCCCACCTTCATCGCCAGTGTTAAGTAGGCACACGGATTGAAGAGGTAGGACATGTCAGGAACAGGTAACAGTCAGTGCTGTCCAAAGTTTTAGCCACTGACAGGATTTCATTTCTCCTGCCAGTGGCCCATCCAATGAGTGGAATCTGGCATCAGACTCCACTCTTGTGACTGTAAGGTAATACTGAACACTTTCTTTTTTAGTTTTCTGGGAAACAGTTTGGCTTCTTTTGGAATAGTTTTTCGGTTTTCCAGTCCAGCCTCAGGCCTGGGATTTGCTGGCTATCTTATAGCCAAATTGTTAACCCGGTCTGAAATGCTATGCTTTTAGGATCAGTCAAAGTTAAAGTGTTCAGGCTTTAAAGCAAAGATGTGTTCAGGCTTTAAAGCACTTAATTGTATTAGCTCCAATTTTGTTTCAGAATAAAAAAGGTCCTTGGATGGCTGGTATTCATATCAACTTATGAAAGTGGTATTAAGAAATGTAAATGAACAATCTAGGAAGAATTACGTTGGACTTTGAGCACAACATATTTGTTCTGTTCTTCATTAAAAGAACCTGATGTTTTTCAGACTTCGATGGGAATTGGAAAGGAAATCTGCTGCTATTTTAAGAGTCACCTTAACTTTAATTAATGAATTGGTTCTCTGAAGCATCATCATCATTATTAGTTTTTAGTTTTGCCTAGAAGCCTGAGTAAATATGAGATCTTTTAATGAATAGCATGGAGATTTTTTTGTGAAAACTGAAGCATTTGTTCCAAAACAGTTTTGAAGCTTTGATAGCCCTAGTACTATATCATCATTGTCATCATTGGATATCAAACCATTTTTAGTTTCATATGTCCCCATTGCTTGTTCCAATATTACTAGGGAAAAGTCAAGACAATATCATTTGCATATGATATACTCAATCAGATGCAATATTTACCTCCACTGGTTAAGATGTTTGTTAGTGTATTGCTCAAATCAAAAGGATATATCTAATTGTGATATTTTGGGTAGCAAATGCATTTCTTACTAAACATAAAATTAATTTTCTGAAATGCTTTTATAAGTCTTTTAATATGAATCTCCCTTCTTGATTTAGTATATTTAGTTTGCAGTCTCACCCTCACCATGCATGCATCGTGAAGGAATAAATCTTCAAAAACAAGTTTGTTCTTGCTTCTCACAGATCTTCCAACTTCACAGATACCAGAGAGCAAGGCCAGAATTTTGAAAAGGTCAATTCCCTTTTTACGAAGGAGAAAACATATTGCACCAAAATTCAGCTGGATGCTGACCAGGGCTCTCAACAGAAGATGAGTTGAAAGCATAAGCTCTTCTGCTCCTAAAGCTTAATTACCCCCAGATATTTAGGTTAAGTCATCTTTGAATGGATTTTTTTTTGCAGTTTTAGTTTTCTTTTTTGTATAATGATTGATGGCTTTTAATATTGAGAACAAGTTAGCATGAGTAAAATGGAGTTGACTGTACTTGGTATTCAATTCCATTGGCCTGAATAATACCTTATTAGAAAGCAGCTGGGAGTGAACATTATGTGACTCCTGCCTCTTCTGCTCTTCCCAAGATCTGCTTACCTTTTTTTTTTTTCCTTTTTTCCCCAAAACTAAATTTTGGCACTTTGTAGGGACAACCAAAGGACTATTATGCCAGCATTTATGTCGTACTTTTGCATTGAGAACTTTACTTGGAACAGCTTACATCCTATGATGATATGTTTAATACCATCAAACACAATCTCATTATCCCAGATTCTTGGGAATGACTCAATAGGTGGGTAAAAATGCCAAATCTAGTCTAAACATCTGAATGATTGCAAAGGACCATAATAAAAAGCAGTGCAATTTGTCTGGAAATAAATTGGAAACATTATGTGGAAGAGTTAGCCTTTTTCTTTATATTAGGGATGAACAACTTTTCAAGGACAAACATATCTTGACATTTTGGGGACAGCCAAGGCTGGGATGGTATTGTAGAAGTACAAAGTATGTATGCACAAGAACATTTTTTTAGGCTTGGGGAAAAAGTTTGTTAATTTATTTATGTGAACTTCATCAGTATTTGCTTGTTGCCAGTTTTCAATAATTGTGGAGAAGTGCTAAAAAGAGATGATAAGGCCATAAGAGTCAAACTCCTACCCATATCTTAAATAATTTTCCTGTTAAAATTACATATTGTGAAACTATTATATGTTTAGTACTCAGCCAAGCTATTTGTTCCTCTTTAAGTTTGATGCTTGTAAAGGCTGAGTAAAGTGAAACATTTTATTTTTTAAAAAATTGCTTGGTTAATGTGGCATGGTTGTCTGATTATTGCAGGGCCAGGAATCAAATGACAATCATTTAGCTGGTATCACTGTGGGTTTAAATGACCATATTTACAGGAAGAAAAAAGAGATACTCTCTGCAACTATGAACATCAACATTGGGGATCTGGAGAGACGAAGGTGATTTTTAAAGTAAAGAAACCACAAAATAGTAAGCAAATGTCCTCTGTATTCCTTAGGTGATAAATTTAAAAAAACAACTCATGATTACAAATAGAAGGATTCAAACCTAACAGCCTTGCAGAGTGCTGGGATGACCTGAATTTTCATCCAAGTACTGAGCCCTGCAAATGTAAAGTTGGTGGGATCTTGTGGTACTGTGATGGGATATGTGATTTTGTGTGGGCTTGTGGATTATAAATTATGTTCTAATCTAAGCTTTAACCTTTTTTAAAAAAAAAATTTCTAAATAAAATAAACAAGCAAGTATGTTTTTCATTAAATTACATAGCAACTAAAAAAGAGATCTTTTAAAAAAGAAGCAAAAAAGCCATGCGGGATAGATTTAATCCTCTCTTTATTGTGGCTGCAGCCCTGCTTCATATATTCCTTCCACTGTTTTTTTTTTAACTTTTTCATAATTGATGGGACAATGATCATGTAAAGATATTTTGAAATTCATGTATTTAAAACATATTTGAAATTCATCCATTTGGTATTGTAGCTGTTTTTCAAGAAGCAAAAGTCAATGTCTTTTAACATATATGAGATCTGTAGAATTGGTTATCATGAAATGCATTTAATCATGTTACTTTTATGCATGTATTTGTTAAATTTATATGCCAACCATCTCACTATCAAGTGACTCTACACAGCTTGTGGCAAAATTCTAAATGACTTATTTAAAATGCTGTATAACATAGGAATGAAAAGGCAAGAAAAATACATGGTTATGACATATGACCCAATATGAACTATGCTGCAAAGATGTGAAACCCTTTTAAATGGCAGGAACTAGTAACCTGGTAGATGAGCCTAGTAAATGGGTGATGGTAGTACAATGGTTAGAATACAGCATTGTAGGCTACTTCTGCCGACTGCTAAGAGTTTCATCCTGACCAGCTCATGGTTGATTCAGCCTTCCATCTTTCTGAGGTTGGTAAAATTAGGACCTAGAGTGTTGGGAGCAATATGCTGAACCACTTAGAGAGGGCTGTAAAGCGTTATGAAGCTGTATATAAGTCTAAGTGCTATTCCTATCCTGGATTTTTACATCTGAGGTTTAGTATCCCTTTCCTATGTTCGTGTCTCTGTTAAAATAATTGATCTATTAATTTAAATCTTAATATTCAGAATATGGGGTACTGCTTAAATTTATGAAATAAACACAAGAGTATATAAACACTGAAGACATTAGAGAAAGTCATACAATAGATTTTCCTGTGGAACAATTGTTTGCAAAAAGTGTTTCACCTAGACCAATCACAACCAAAATTAAGGTTACATTAGAAGAAGACAACACAACCAGAACCACAAAATATTTTGCAGACAATTTTCTGGAAATTTGTAAATAGTAGAAGAAAACAGCCCTTACAATCGAGAAGTTAGATAATTCAGAAGAAAAAAATAATGGTTGATTTGTTCATCAAAAGATTTGTATTTTTTCAAAATGAGTTATAGATCATACTTTACAAACTTATTGTCTCAAGTTTTAAAGTTTGAAGATGAAAACTATACGCAATTTCTATCACTCCTTCAAATAATATGGAATATTGGCACTGAATTTCTTTAATATAGTGAAATAATGCTATCATTTCTAAGACATTTTCTCCCCTTGGTTGGAGAGAAATAAAAGATTTGATTTTAAAACAGACAATGCGGAAAAGCAACCTAATGAAAAAAGGACTCATCCTGTTCTAATAAACTTCAGCTCCTTACTGTTTTTTAAGCCAGTGCTGAAATATTGAGGACCTCATGAATTAAGATAATACATATAGCTTGCAGAAAATCTACAAGATGAGTTCTTTACTAGTAGCAAGATTTAATCAGTCAGGGACCTTAATGATATGGTCTTTTATTTGAATCCACTGAAAATTGCTTGGAAGTACCTAAGAGAGCAGAGATCAATCTTGACTTATGACTTCTTGAAATAACACCTCTTGTAATATATTCTTAATTTTAACATTACTGTTCTACACAATAGTTTTTTTCATTGGCATAATTTGTAATTTGCTTGCTTGTAATGAAGAGGATCTCCCCCACCCCCCAGCCCTTCATTTCTTTTTCAAACTAGGTATATACTTTCTCTGGAGGAACAAATCACAGTCTCTCTGAATTGTCATCTTTGTGATTTCCCTTATCTCTGGAATCATTGACCATGTGCCTTGGATTCCTTTTCTCCTCTCTAGTCCCAAACTCCTCTGGCTGCTCTTAGCTAAACACTTTTATCTTCATCAAGTCTGCAAGGAGCTTTGTCCATTGGCCCAAATTCTTGTTACCACATTGCATCTGTAGGAAGAGAAATCTCTGCAAAGCAAACTTGCTGCAAAAAGATAATTGTTTCCTCGTTTCTATTCATTTATTTATGCCTGAATCATTTCTTTTTTTTCTCCAGCTGATTGCAATTGTTTTTGCTTAAACTCTCCTCTTCTTATTTTTTCCTGTGCTCATTTTTCCTTAGCTATTTTTCCAACCTTCCCAACCTTTTTTAGCCCAGAGATGAACCCTGAGTTCTGATCTCGGTCATGAAAGCCAGCTGTGTGACCTTGGACCAAGCACACACTCTCTCTCTCAGCTGAACTCATCTCACAGTTACTGTTTGGGGAAAATAGGAGAAAGGAGTGTTGGATGTGTTTGCTGCTTTGAGTTATTTATGAAAATAATAAAGGTGGGATATAAATAAGTAAATTTAAAAATGGGTGTCATTTCAGATGCTTCTGCATTACTACTTCCAGCATTCTTCATAACTGGTCGCACTGATGGAGGTTTGCTGGAAATGATAGTTAAGCCCTAAATGAAATCTTCATGAGAAATGGTGGGAGAAAGTTGTCATGAGAAATATAATGAATTTAGGGAAACACAAGTTGTCAGCAGTTTTGAGTAGTTTCAATATCATGAGGGGACATGATAGCCATCTTCAAATATCTGAAGGACAGTTACATTATAAAGAGTTTGGACTTATGTCTGTGGAGATTCTCAGTCATCCAGTCATGGATGACAGACCTTGTCCCAAAGGTCATTTTTTAAAAAAAGTAACTGGACTTTGTTTTTCCTTGAAGACATTTTGTTTCTCACCCAAGAAGCTCCTTCAGTTCATCTGAAGAATGAAAGAAGCTTCTTGGGTGAAAAGCGAAACTTCTTGAAGGAAAAACAAAGAAAGTCCAGTTGCCTTTAAAAAAACATCTTTGGGAGTTTGGACTTATTATCATTTACTCTGGTGGGTGGGATTAGAAGTAATGGGATGAAACTTCAAAGATACAGGAACAAATTAGATATCAGGAAGAACCTTTTTGACAGTTAAATCAGTGAAACAGATTATTCATTCATTCATTCATTCATTCATTCATTCATTCATTCATTCATTCATCAAATTTAGGCTCTGCCCAACTTACTATTTCAGTTAGCCTGGGCCATTATTGACTGAAGAGGCTTCTTTTCCTTCATTGAAGGTTTTCAAGTAGAAGGTAGATAATCATCTATTGGGGATAATGTGGTGTAATGAATTCTGCAGAGTGCAAGGGGGCAATTGGGCTTGATGACCTCTTAGGTCATCCAATTCTGTGATTCTATGTTTAACCCCCAGTTGCCAATCTATTGTGCAAAGAGATGCTGAGGGGTTTATTTTTCTTTTTTTATTCACATAAATTGAAGATGAGGCCGTCACAAAGTTTTCTATTCCCTATTTGCCAATTTCATTGTTAATCTGTCAAATAATCTTAAAATTATGATACAGTATGAATCAACATCAAATTATCTTTGGCTATTCTGAAAAAGCTAACCAGGGTTAATACCAGATGGGAAGCCATCAGGAAATTGCTATAGAGTAAACAGAAAATTGCAAAACAATGAAAAAGAAAGTAGTGGCCAAGTATTTTTTAATGTTGCCAAAGGAATGATATAAATATGCCCACATTCTGCTGGACTTGCATGACAAGGTACTTTTTTATTATAATTGAGCTTTCTTTGATGTAGTTGCAATCTGTTCTTATAGTACTAAGCATAATTTCAATGAAACCACTATGTGATTTCATTGCAAGAAACTTGATGAAATACACTAGGATTGCTGTGTTAAAAACAGCAATCATTTTCCAATATTTGTTTGGTTATCATTTTCTCTGTTCCAAGAAATATCCATTGTGATTAAGATTATTTGTTCTTTCCTCGAAGTGACACATCATAGTACTAAAGCTCATCAAAGAGCCGACATAAAATAGTGGTTGACAATTGTAGAGTCCTTTATAAGGAAGAATGGGCAGAGGGAAGGCTGACTTTTTGATGGGCAGCTTTAGATGGCAATTTAGAGAATGACATACATAATACAAATAGGTATTTTCAACCTAGAAATATTTCATTACTTCTATATTTATGAAACCATTATCTGAGTCCAAACTGTGCACATTGTATTGTTTTACTTTCACCTTTTATAATTGCCTTATTCAGATGTATGAGATGAGGGAAGAGGAGGTTATTTTGGGCAATTTAATTTAAACTCACTTGATTTATTTCTTAACTTTTGGAAGCTCTACAATCTTCCAGGATGAAAATCCTAGTCTTCCTAGAGATCGTGAAAGTATACAGGTTGTTTCCAGTTTATAGTCTTTATTTCCTACCTATTCTTATGTGATAATTTGAGCAGCTAAACTGATCACTACTGATATGCTGCCGAGTGCTGCTTTGGATTTTTGTTCAGATACAAGAGGATTGTTATACTATTATAGGCATGGCATCAAAATTTTAACAACAGCTGATTAATATATTTAATAGAAATTTATCATGGACTACTGAAGTTAGTATATTTATTTATAATAATCCATACAATTATTAAAAGCACATAGGAAGAAACTTAACAAGGGATAATATATCCTAAATACAAGGAAGTCTGTCAGAGTCTTATTATATAATCTAATCTTGCTAGATCCTGATGCTTATTGGAGCCATTAATATAATGACTTGAACATTTATGAACTTGATAAATGAAAATTGTCTTATATATTTACAGGCTAACACCAGAATGAGAAGAAATTGTCAACTATCCTGATGCATACAGGCATATAAAGTTAGGTAATCATTTGAAACAACCTTTACTACTGTCTGCCTGTCTTACTGCCTTATACTCAAAAACACAAACTTTTGTTCAGGTGCTTGGATTTCTTAACCCTTGCTTGCACTGTGCCAACATAATTTGCTTGATTCTTTAATATATGGTTTGGTAGCATTTAATTAACAAACTGACATGGAATGCCCTTCTACTGTTGTTTCTGTGGCACAGCTTTGGATATTTGCCTTTCTTCCTTTCCTCCCTTTGGATAGAAGAACATAAAGTTGTAATTGGAGCCTTTCATGTAGCATGAAAGTGGTGAGCTGAATCCTATATTAAAGGATTTGTGACATGTTTCTTCAAGATTTTGATCTGTCTAGTTTATTTTCATTTACTTAATTTCCTGAAATATAATCACTCTTCAAAATATCAGTTTGCAGAACAGGTTCTGAAATTCACTTTAAGTGAAAAAAACAATAAGAAAAACATAAAATAAACAAACATAAATCAAAGACAAGAAGCATTAAAAAAAAAAAAAAAANTCAAAGACAAGAAGCATTAAAAAAAAAAAAACAACCCTACTGCTACTGCTTAAAAATACCCTATGGTTTTATGGAATGATTAATATTCCAGGCTAGACAGGTAAAAAATTACCCAGTCTAAAATGCATTTATTCATTTGATAGCTCAGCTGTGATTTTGAAATGAGCAACAACTCTTCATTTTGTTGAATATTGTTACTAAAGAAGAAGGTGTCCTTTTGCTTTACTGACCAGAAAAATAAAAAAATAAAGGTGGGAAAGGGAGACATACAGTACCAGAAGAACACAACATGTCTGGATAAAACTTTGGATGTGTGATTCACATTCATAGGAGCCAGCTGTTAGAAAATGATAACGTGAAACAGACCTATTTTTAAAAGGAGGAAATTGTAGCTAATAACATATCTACTGAAAGCAGGTAATTTTAATTATATCTGATAGTTAAAAGCCATGAATAATTTATTACCGAAAGAAGTGTGGTACTCACTGTCTTTCTCTCTCTCTCTCTTTCACTTTCTCCCTCCCTTTCTCTCTTCTCTTCTCTTCTCTTCTCTTCTCTTCTCTTCTCTTCTCTTCTCTTCTCTNCTCTCTTTCACTTTCTCCCTCCCTTTCTCTCTTCTCTTCTCTTCTCTTCTCTTCTCTTCTCTTCTCTTCTCTTCTCTTCTCTTTTAATCTTGATTAAAGTTGATAATTAAGATTGTAGCTCCCAAAACTTTGTGATAACTTTGACCTACAGAGCTAATGGTATATACTGTATTTATAGTTGGACTTCCCCCTCTTCAGAATTCTTAATTTGATTCCTTCAAAGTCTCTCTTTTTTTCTCAAACTTGTCCTCTATACCAACATTTTATCCCTTGGCTTACTCCTCCACACTCCAATTTTGTCTGTGCTTCATTTGAAAATGAGTCTTATTAATTCAACCAGTTTTACCTCCATGGAAAAGTGTGGACAAATTCGAGTCTTGGGGCTTTTCTGCAACTGCAATGAAGTTTTCACAATCTCTTATGAATCTTTCAACATTTCCCTGAATAATTCAAGGTTCTTCTTTATTCATAATTTCTATGTCTTTTTTCTCACTCTTATTTAGTTGCAACTGTAACTTTTTAACAGATAGACCCTGCCAAAGCTGTTTCACCATTATTAATGCTAGCCAATCACTTAACAAAATCTGATTCAGTGTTTATCAGCTGAGTAAATGGTAAATTCATGATAAAATGAAGTTAATTATGAATTCAAATGTTTCAGGTTGAGTTGTATCATGTACAATTTTGGTTGCTGTAATAACAAAGGTAGAAAAGAAAAGAAACAGGGTCCAAATGAAATTAGGCAGACCACATTTTGGGAGGAATGACTGTGTTTGTAATTAGTTTATTATGTGTTTTTAAATAACACTTCAGTCATATCATATGATTCTAAGCAGTACAAAGCAGTATGATTGAAACAGTATCATTAAAACTAAATCAGTGAAAAACAATTTTTTATAAGCAATATTAATAAAACAACATTATTATCCGTAGAAGATAATATATGTATCTCACAACTAAACAGTGGAATCTGAGCTTGGTTGTTTGCATAGAGACATTTCATTACCCAATTAGGTAACATTATCTATGTGACTAAGTGTTTTGCTCACTGTTTGTGTATAATAAACATGCCTTGCCAGTTTTGGTCATCATTTGCTTTTCTCCTTGGTAGCTACATGAATTAATGTATTACTTTCTGCCTGTTTGTCTGGTGTTATTTCCTGCTTATCTGACTGTTGGCTATTAAGGAAGATGTTCTGATTATTTATAATTATTTATATAAATATTGTATGTACCCTGTTTCCCTGAAAATAAGACCTACCCTGAAAGTAAGCTTTAGCTTGATTTTTACACATGAGCTCAATATAATAAGTCCTACCCCCAAAATAAGTCCTAATTAAGATTCCGCCCACTCCAGAGTCGATGGGTAAAAATTAAGCTTGGGTGAGGATAGGCAGCTGGAACTGCTCTACTACTTACCCTTGGACCTTTAGCCAGGCCTCGCACACCCCGACGCCTGCCTTGCCAGCCCATTTCTTCTGTAGCCATCAAGGCTGGCAAGTTTTCTTGAAGCCTCTGTAGCTGATAATAAAGCTCCAAATCAATCCGGAGCTCTGTTATCAGCTGCAGAGGCCTTCAGGAAAGCCTTACCAGCTGCAGAAGAAGTAGTTCCTGAAGGCCTCTGACAGCGAAAAAGGGGCGACGCGCACAAGTGAGGTTAGTCAGTAGATGACATCCTCCCAAAATAAGACCTGGTGTCTTTTTTGGTGGCAAAAAATTATTGCCTTATTGGAAATAAGACCCAAATAAGGGAAACATGGTATGTATGTAAGTGCATATAGACATGTGTATATGTACATATTATCTCTATATGTCTACAGACAGCTCATTTGTCTGAATGCCAAGTTTCCAGGAATTCCCTAATGGTTTTGGGATATTGCAAAGAAAACTGCAGGGACTGGTCCAAGTAGTTGCCTGGAGTCAACTCACCTGAAGGAACAAATACATTTTTTTAATTGGGCAGTCATCATCCCCAACCACATTTCCTGGGGGTAGTGAGAGTTGGAATACATTGCACTCTGGAGAGCAAAATGTTTTCCTCTTCTGGTATATTGAAACATATATGTATATATTATGACCAACAATATATATTTAGTACATATGCAGACTTAAAATAGGTAAAATGCATGGAAAAATATCTAAGTATTCTTGCATCCACATAGGAATAACAGTTATTTAGCAATGCTTTTTCTTCTAATATACTTCTTGTCTAACTCTGACGAGCAACTTATTTTAAAATAAATTGGAGAGAAGAACATCCAGAGACAAGGAAACTGCAGGCAGCCTTTTCAATCAGTGCAGTGGCTCCTTATGAACAACTCAATTGATCTCCATATGCTTCCACTCATTCTTGTTCTGAGCAACATAACCTTAAGTACTTTACCATCCCAATGTTTTGATTACAGAGACTTGACTCAGAAAGAAATAGAATTCTGGAAACACAGACATAACTTTGTCAGCCAGACTGGATTGCATACAATACCAAAACCTGATGGAAAGCTAAATACAATGGAATGCCCCAAATCATAATGGAGAAATTTTGCTGAGAATGGCTTAGACTATGAATAAAAACAAAGCACAGAAGATGCTTTCCACTGAAGTCATTATTTCTAGTTACTGACACTGTAAATTTGTTTTTACAATTCATGAGGAGGAGAAATAAAGACTTTTTAAATGATTAATGGGAACTGGGGCAGGCATAATCAGGAAAATGCTTCTTTGATTCAAAGTGTTCCTGTCTTAAATGCCATACTTCTGGTATAAGTCCATCTTTGTGGACAAGAGAAACATTAGAGCAGGGGTATCAAATTCAAGGCCCAGAGACTTGGCCCGCAGTGCCTCTGGAAACAGCAAAGGACTGCCCGCAGTGTCTCTGCCTATGAAAACAGAGCTCAAGGGGGCCATGGGAGGTCTTCCCAAGCTCCATTTTTTCCTTGGGTTGCAGGATGCTGTTGCAGCCAAAAACTGAGCTTGAGATCTCTTTTTTGCTGGCAGAGTGCTCGGGCCATCACAGCTATCCCCAATCCGAGTGACTGAGCTGGCCATATTCCAGCCGGTCAACACAATGCTTATGAGGCTCTAAATGAAATTGAGTTTGACACCCCTGCATTAGAGCATAGCTAAGAGTAGAAACATCTATTTTGTATTTAATATTTAAGGAGAAAACTGCCTGAATATATTTAAACAATGCAAATACATCATATATATATATATATATATGTGTGTGTGTGTGTGTGTGTTTTGTGTGTGTGTGTGTGTGTGCTGTTGCAGCTTTCTTCGGGTATTATCCACGTTATTGTAGTGCTTTTAAAGTTGTAGCAACGTTTCAGCAGAATCTCATCTGCCATCATCAGGCTTTTGTATGGAGTTTGTATGGAGTTTGTACATACAAACTCATACAGAAGCCTGAATGATGGCAGATGAGATTCTGCTGAAACGTTGCTACAACTTTAAAAGCACTACAATGAAGTGGGATAATACCCGAAGTAAGCTGAACAGCACACATGTAAGTACCTGCGAAAACTTAAAAAAAAAATATATATACTATATATAATATATATATATATATATTATATATATATAAATATAATATATATATAATATATTATATATTTCTTTATTTCTGAGGAAGGGAGGGATGGAGGAAGGAAGGAAGGAAGGAAGGAAGGGGGAGAAGACATCTCTAAATATGGTAGCAGCTGAATTGGGGCAGATGCTTGTGATTTTTTTATTTAAAATGACTCTAGTCGGCTCCTAAAGAATCTGAGGGCATTTTAAGAACTTGTTTAAAAACCATGGTCATATCTCTCTTGCTTGGAAATTATCGTTTTGAGGGTGCTCCAGAAAATGGTTCAAATGACAGCTCAATCTGTCTGTATCAAGATACTTTTCTATTACAGTCGCCTTTAGAAACCTTGGCAAATAATGTTGCAGGCTTCTACTCCAAGAAAACAGCACGCCTTAGAAACTATCCAAGCCCTTCCCTCTAATCAAGGTCTTAGGTCCACAGATAAAATTCACCATCTGGCTCATGGCATCCAGGCTCATCCTTCTCAATGTGCCCAATGAGAGCACCAACAGTTATGAATAACTGTTCAAGGAGAAGGCCAGAAGCAGAATGCAACAGTGAATAACATGATCCACAGGGGAAGAATAATAAAACAGAAGGATAACGATGCAGCCATATAGCAGTGCAGACTGTATGCACAGATGACATCAGCAGGACATCTAGCCACAAACCAGCAAGAAACCCATAAACTATATTTATGGTGGCTAGCTTACACACAGCAGATGCAATCACAGTGCTTGTCTGTCTCTTAGTGCCAGGGGCTTGGCACTGGACATTGGATGCTCCTTCAGAGAGTCAGTTGGTTGTTCCTCTGCCTGATCTTGCTGTTACTTTGCTCTGTGACTCTCACACTCTTTTCAGTTTCTTTGTAATATAGCATATGAGACCTATCCATATAAATTTTTGACAGCTGAGCTACCTTTCGTACACACACACATATACATTCTGTCACTCACAGATACACACACTACCAGTCTTTGTGAGGCATGTCAAGGACTACATTCTAAAAGTAGGTTGGGTCATGACTTAACTTTGAAGGGCACTTCAAAAATCCTGTGGCTGTGTTCATGCTATCATCTAGAACCTGAGCAACATAGCAGAATGCTAGCATAAATTATGCTGAACTGGTGGCCAAACCCCATTTTTTAGTAAAAAGATTACTGAGACATACTTTCCTTGGAGCTTTAATGTGATTGGTGGATTGTCCTAGCTCAATTTCCCTTCCACTGGCATATTGGAAAGACTACCCCAATCATTCCATTTAATATGTGATTGGTTGGGGTTTAGTGAAGGTATACAGAGTTTAATCCACATTTCATATTGTTCAAGATGACAAGGTGGAGATTTTTGTAAAAAAATACAGTCTTTAATGTGGTTAAAGACTGTATGATCAAATGAGCAAAACATTTTGTATATGTTTGATCAACGGGAGAATATATGGAGTAAAGGATTTAAATATCTACTGAATTACAATTTGAAAGAAATTGTAAGGCGATATATCCTTGGAATTTAACTTTTAATAAATTGTCAAAGATGCATAAGAGTGCCTCTAATGTATGTTGGAAATGAATGAAGGTACCTTTTATCATCTCTGGTGGACATATGAGAAAGCTGAGAAATATCAGAATCAGGTATGCATTTTAATTCATGGAATTCTCAAATTAAATATACGATTGAAGCCAGATTAGATTTGTTTGATAGATTGAAAAAATAACACATGGAACTTTATTCTTTTATGTTACAACAGCAGCAAAGCTTTTTTTATGCACAAAGATGGAAGGACTCATGAATACCTACAATTGAAGAAAGGATGCTAATGTTTAATAGAGTTGGTAGAGAGCAAACTTCTCTGCTTTGATTAAAGAAAAGACTTTGTCTAACTTAGCCTTTATTTAAAAAGCACTTTTCTAATTCTTGTTTGAAATTGAAGGAAATGAAATGTTAACCTTAGGATTTGATTATTAGCTTTGTTTATGATTGTAGAAATACTATGTGTTGTGGTTTATTATAAATCAAAGTATCATTGTATTTTATGCTTAAATCTGTACCAAAGAAAACTGGAATCTATTCTTTTCTACAGATTTTTCCCCTTCCTGTCTGCATTCCCTAATTTTGTTTCTTCCCTGTTCGCTTTCTCCTTTCTTTTTCTGCTTTTTTCCCTTTGCCTTTTTCTTCCTTTTTAAAAAATCAATAACATTTGATGATAAGGTTGAAATGTGTAGGTGTGATACATTTTTTTGGTCAAAGTACTAAACCTATGTCCAAAATAGGCCAGGTTGCTGGTGTAGAAGAGAATTGTGGAACTGAATTGGAAGATCTCCCAATACACCAGGAGACCTACTCCTCACTTTGTATCCCTTCTCTATGCTTGTATCTTGTAGGAGAATCTCTTTTAGGACACAGTTCTATTTTAATAAAGCATTATTCCTAGACTTACTTTTGAGATTTTAGTTACAAAAGAAATGTAACACTGAAAATAAATATACATATCCTATATCAATAAAGTCTGCATGAAAAAGGCAGGAATAGTATTGGGTAACCATGATCAGCAGCATCCATTTTGCAGCACCATGCAAAATGTGTGAGACTAAGCAAAATGAAACATTTCACATGTGCCTCAACAACATTAACATAGGAAAAGGGAAATACTATTTTGAAACTAGAATAATAACTAACAGGACTTAAAACCACCTTCAATTTGGGTTGAATTTGAGGATGACACAAAAGCAACATCCCAAGAATCTTTCATTTAGACATTGTTAAGAGAGTATTTTCATGCTATGATTAGATATGAGGATGAACTCTTATGCATCTGCATGGCTTTGAAACTTTCACTTGGAGATCACTCACATATTGTACTCTTGACAGGGAATATTTGTAGGATAGAAAAATCCTGTGTGGCTGCTTCATGTAAAAAAAAATAAATCCTGATCTCAATTAGTTATTAAAAGTCAAAAGCAGGGAAAAATATAATACTTTTTTGGTATAAAGTATCAAATAAATTTGGTATAAAATGTGGATTATGTTCCATCTAGAAATAAGGTGCGCGAGACTGGGTTTCAACAAACAGCTCTTTATTTAAACCATTTAGTGACTTGTAGCGGAACAATTGCCGAAGCCGCGGCACCCCTTTTTATAGCAGGCTGCTCACGGCTTGTGGCCAATGACAGTTCTTTGAGAATTCCCGCCATCAGGCAGGCCAATCGCAATGGTGCTTTATTAACCAATCATAGTGCGGCCTGCTCGGCCAATCAGATTTAGTTATTTGGAGTTTTCTAATTTCTATACACAACACCCCCCCTCTCTTGGTTTCGTCCAACATGCGTAACATAGTCACGCAGGTAGGTGGGACTTTTGTGGGTCCTACTTGACCTGCGCAGCTCAGTCTCAGCGTGGTCTTCCATTGGTTCGGTCAAGATCGCCTTTTCTCTGTATCTTCTCCATGGAACCTCCTGGAAGGGTGAGTCAGCCTTGTCGCTCCTGCCTGGGTTTCTCAGGCTGGTTGAGTTGGCTCTGCTGCTCCCTCCTGGTTTGTCCAGGTTAGTCAAGCTGGCCTGGCTGTCTTCTTCAAGGAAGGCCTTGCCTCGCTTCCCTGCTACCAGTTCTTTTCTCCGGGGGACGTCTATGGGTAAGTGCTCTTTTTGTCTTACTGGGCGTTCTAATTCGGGTTTGTGTTGTGTCTTTTATTGTGTTATGGGTGGTTCATTTCTCCCTTTTTTATTATTTTGTGTTCCCCNCCCCCCCCCCTCTTCGGTTGTTTTTGGATTGTTTGTTGGGGGTGGTATTTGCAGAATGTTGGGGGTGGTATTTGCAGATGCTTCGGAGCTAGGTAGGTTAGTATTGCGTTCCAATGTCCTAGAGCGAAGCTGGTCGATGTGTTGCTTCCATGTTCTGCCGTTGTCTAGTGTAAGCCACTATGACCGGGGCCCTGTGATTTGAGTAACTGTGGCTGGAATCCATAATGGGTCCCCGGTAAGATTTTTGGCATAGACTAAGTCTCCAATGGCAAAGGAGCGATATTTACTTGAGGAGTCAAGGGTTTTTTTCACAGGTGTAGGTGGGGTGTAATCTATCTACCTTGTTTCTCATATAATAAGGCCGGGTCTTATTTTTGTTTTTTTGAGCCCCCCAAAAATGGCTAGGCCGTCTTTTCGGAGGTGACTTAATTCTATCCCCTTGCATCTTTGGGCAGGTGGTGACAGCTTGGATGTTGACCTTGGCGTCGGTGGGGAACTTCGTATCGGTGTCAACGCAGGCAGCACCATATCCGGGTGTGCAACAAGAATACTTCCTAACGGCAAGCCCCCCCACCATTCCCCCCCATTTTGCATGTTTTAATATAGGCCTTAATTTGGGGGGAG
>BHFT01055974.1:0-28219 GCA_004320025.1 Laticauda laticaudata
TTCGTCTCCTGTCGTTTCTTTCTCCTTTCGCTCCTTATCATGAGGTGCCCATCTAATGCGGGATAGCAGATACCGCAGCAAAATATAAATAACCATGTTCTTCTATAGCCCTTATTCTGTGCAGCCTTCTTTATAGAACTGACATTTCTGTAAGTTGAAATGAATGATAATTTAGATTTAGCTATTATAACAGATTGCTGACCATATATTGAACAAAGTTAGTTCCATTCTGATCCATTCATTTTTCTATAATTGTCAAAAGAAGATTATGATGACCAAACATCCTGATGTATTTTGTATAATCTCTGGAAAGTCAAGCATAGATACTTAAAAGCTGACATTTTTTTTTACACCTGATGGATATATTTCTGACCCAAGAATTTAGGCTGAGACAAGCTGCAAGAAATAAGGAAATCAGAGTTGGAAGAAAAGTGTGGAAAAGCAGTAAACTTGGTCAGTCTAAATAAAGGTAACCATAAATATGCTATGTGAACCTAGTGATCAGAATTTTTGTTTTCTTCTAAATAAGAGAAAGAAAAGTAGAATGGCATGGCTTGGTGGGTGTGGCTTGGTGAGCGTGGCAGGGGAAGATACTGCAAAATCTCTATTCCCTCCCCACTGCTGAGGAAAGGTTACCACCAGTTCTCCGAACTATTCAAAATTTCCGCTACCGGTTCTCCAGAACTGGTCAGAACATGCTGAATACCACCTCTGCATCACACCAAATCAAGAGTAATCAAGTTTCTCCTAAACATGCTTCTTTAGGAGGTAACTGAACTTTCTTATTTTTTTCTTTGAAGACATTTCACTTCTAATCCAAGAAGCTTCTTCAGCTCTGACAAGATAGTGGGAAATGGAAGGATTTATATTGGCATGGATTTCCAAAGGAAAAATTGCAGGCTTCAGGAACCAGGAGCATGATTCAGGTGACCCTGAGGACACAGATAAATCTTCAAGTGCTTCAACAACCCTCTAAAAGGATGCAAATGACCAATTGTCTACAAGGAATATAAATCTTTCCATTCCCTACTATTTTATCAGAGCAGAAGAAGCTTCTTGGATGGGAAGCAAAACAACTTCAAAGAAAAAATGAAGTCCAGTTGCCTCCTGAAAATGCACCTTTTGGACAGACTTAATAGATTCTGTTAATTATTAATTATTTCTTAATAATTAAAAGCCATATTTTCCTGAATTCATATCATGCAAAGCTTTAACTAAGGGTGGGATTCAGCCGGTTCAGACTAACAGGATAGTAATTTTACATCCAGTTTGATGAACCAGTACTTCTGATGACCAGCTGGCCCTGCCCCACCTGCCCCCGCCCATCCCAAGAGTCCCCTTGCACTCCGTCCTGGCTCCCAGGTAAGTGCAGGGAGTCCTCCTAGGCCCAAAATGGGGCATGGTGTGTGTGATATCCCCCCCCCACATCCAATTTTGGCTCACAGGAGGCTCCAAGAAGGCTTGCTAGGCCAAAATAGAGTGCAAGGGGGTGCAGCGCATCCTCCCTGTACCCGTTTTGACTCTCCTGAGGCTTGGGAGGCTTCCTAGGCCCAAAATGGAGCATGAAGATTGCAGCATGTCCCTCTACAGCCTGTTTTTCTGCCAGGAGGTGGCGTGGTTCCCTGCTCCTTCTCTTTTGCTTCCAGGAGGCTGGAGGAAGGCTTACTCAGCCCAAAATGGGGCGTGGGGAGAGTGCAGTAAAAGAAAGAAAGAGAAAGAAAAAGGGAGGGAAGGGAGAAAGAAAGAAAAGGAAGAAAGAGAGAAAGAAAAAGAAAGAGGTAGGGAAGGAAGAAAGAGGGAAGGGAAGGTGAATGAGATTTGGATGGATGGATGGATGGATGGATAGAGGGAGGGAGGGAGGGAGGGAAAGAAAAAGGAGAGGAAGGACCTCAAACCCTGGCATAGATGCAGCTTCAAAGAATGCTTTGAAACAGCACAACAATCCAGGGCTGGTAGGGACCTTGGAGATCATTTAGTCCAACTCCCTGCTCCAAGAGCACTGTTAAAGTGAGATTCCTTCTTTTGATCCACCCAATCACATGACCACATAAGCCATGCCCACCAAGCCACACCCACAGAATCAGTAGTAAAAATATTTTGATTCCCACCACTGACTGTAACACAAGTTTTACCAACCACAACATTTGGATTTGAAGAACATGCTAATCTAAACAAACTTTAACATGAGATGGGATGTAATTAAACAACAACTTTTACTTCCCTCTAATGTTAATTTTCATTGGGTTCATGAGGGAAAGATGGACTATGCCCGTACAATAGCCCTCCAATCAGTGGTGGGATTCAAAAGTTCCCACTACTGGTTCTGTGGGCATGGCTGCAGGGGTGGGATCATGCGACTTGCATGATTGTGTGCACATGTGCCAAACACTCATGCTCATGTGTTAAAACAGTAAAAACTAAGCTACTGCACCTCTCAGCTGTTTAGCACAGCAATCCTCTCTGCTGCCAAACAGCTGAGAGGTGAAAAAGGACTTAGGAGCAAGGGCAGGTGGGTAGGCCCAATTGCAGAGCGTTGGAGAGACTCGGAGCTAACCAGTTCTCTGCCAGTTGATCTTTGGCACTACTGGTATGCCAGAACAAGGCCAAACTGGTTGAATACCACCACTGCCTCCAGTCAAAAGTATGTGCATGATGCAACCAAAGTATCTTCATGATGCAACCAAAAAGAAAAAAGGAGCTAATACAACTGTATATTTAATGTCACTTTTAATTTGGCCCTAATTAGTTTGTTTAGCATGCTACATTTAATAGCTCATTTTGTTGTGAAATGCCCAATCCCATCCTATTTTATTACAAAAGAATACAAAATCTATCCTTTGGGGAAAAATGAACTGCTGATGTTTGCCATTTCTTTCTTGAACCCATGTTCCTTTCTCAATTCCTGTCAGCAGGAGCAGAAGAAAAAGTAGAGACTATAAAATTATTCCAGTCTTTCTTTTTGTAGCAATAGCAATAGCAGACTCATATACTGTGCTGTAATGCTTTACAACACTCTCTGGGAAGTTTGAAATGTTGAAATATTTCCCCCAACAATCTAGGTACTCATTTTATTGACCTTAGAAGAATGGAAGGCTGAGTCAACCTTGATCCTGTCAGCCTTGAACTCCTGGCAATGGGCAGGGTCAGCCTGCAACACTGCAATCTAACTACTGTGCCACTAGGACTTTTGTTGCTAAGCATTTATTAAATATACAGAAAGTTTAACTTGTAGCAACAGGTAGGATAGGATTTATCAACTTTAATGGGTGATCATTACAACAAGAATAGTAAAAATCAAAATAGTTTTGGTTTTGCTATAAACTTTCACATCACAGTTGAACGATGACTGATCATTTCAAAAAAGAGACATAGGCATCACTTTAAGAAAAGTTTGACTTCTTTTTAGTCATCAAATATGCTGAAATAATATAAGTTTTGACAATTGTGAGTAAAAAAATTTAGGCATTTATTATCTGCAATCATAAACACAAACATTATGGTTCTGTTGTTTGGTGTTGTATTTGTACTTAATGACAATAGAATTTTTGCAATGCATGATAATATCTTGCTAAGATTGTCTTAATTAACACAAAAATCCTTTTTGTTCTTACATCCTTACCCTGGACCCTCATGTTTATCTATTTATGAAAAGACTGCCCTTCATCCTCCCCGCCCCCAGTTTTGCTATCTCAGGGAATTTCCCTTTGTCTGCATTTCTTAAGGTGGATAAAGTCAAGATTGGCAATTGAAAAGGAATGTAGGGGACTCCTATTCTTCAGGTATGAGTTTCTCTTTTGTATTAGAAAAAGTAAATGATAGACATATTGTAATGAACAAAAATATATAATGCTGTTTCCTATGTCACTGTTAAAACACTCNTAAATGATAGACATATTGTAATGAACAAAAATATATAATGCTGTTTCCTATGTCACTGTTAAAACACTCCATCCCAGTCCATATCATTCTTGGAAGTTATATGCTGGTAAATATGAGAGTGTATGTGTGTGCTTTCTGACTGTATTTAGTTTTTCTCCATCTTTCATATGTTATTATACATATATGTTCTATGCATAAGATATGTATAAGATGTATAATATATGTTCTATGTCATATATCTTCAGTCACTATTATCTGCAGCCATAAACATAATCATCATGGTTCTGTTTGGAGTAATATTTGTATTTAGTGACAATAGAATTCCTGCAACCTGTGATAAATATTTTACTAAGATTGAGATCTGTCATATATTACAACATATACTCAACACACACTCATATATTACAAAACATATTCTAGTATCAACCTAGTAAAGTAAACTTTAGTTTATATTAAACTTTTAGTTTAAATGTTTTGGAAATATCTCTCCTTAAGTCATAACAGAATTAAATGAAATGGAATTTTTAAAAATTCTGTATCTCCACAAAGAATGCTTAGTGGTTAGAAGAATGTAATTGCAACATTACATGCAACAATATAAATATAAAAATCAAGCCCACCTTTTCAGGGGCATTCTAAATGATTCCAACACCTGTACAATTAAAGCCCTTTTATGTGTGTCACACATTTGAGATACACATAAAAAGAGGGCTTCAACTATTTTTTTCAAAAAAGGCCACTATTTTGATTTTAAAAAATCTTGCCTATAGATGCTCTGCATACTTCCCTAACAAAAGAACTGGTGAAGTATATCCCTCATCATCTTCAAAACCATTTTGATTTAACAAATAGCAAACAGAAGGAAAAAAAATCTATCTGATATCGAAAGGCCCTATCAGATGCCCAACGGATGCAAAACTGACATAACGGACGAGCAAAATGTTCTTACATCCTTACCCTGGACCCTCATGTTTATCTATTTATGAAAAGACTGCCCTTCATCCTCCCCGCCCCCAGTTTTGCTATCTCAGGGATTTTCCCTTTGTCTGCATTTCTTAAGGTGGATAAAGTCAAGATTGGCAATTGAAAAGGAATGTAGGGGACTCCCATTCTTCAGGTATGAGTTTCTCTTCTCTATTAGAAAAAGTAAATGATAGACATATTGTAATGAACAAAAATATATAATGCTGTTTCCTATGTCACTGTTAAAACACTCCATCCCAGCCCATGATCTTTCATATCCGCTCTGGTTATGCAAATTTTTGCCCCTTTTGAGAGCGGATCCGCTCTCAAAAGGGGCAAAAATTTGCATAACCGGAGCGGATAACACGGACGCAGGGAGGATGCAGGGCGGATGGAAAGCGATGCGGAATGGAAGGCTTAGCGGATGGTAGTGGATGACACATCTGCAGGTGCCTCAGGGGGCCTCAGCAAAGCGGACGTGGAACGGAAGAAGTGGATGCACAGCGGATGAAGCAGTAGCAGAGCGGGAAGCCTAGCGGATGCCTGGCGTTAATTGCGCATGCGGGGGGGATGCATTGTGCAAGCCACGCGATATAAAGGGAAGCAGCTCGCACGTGGTCCAGCATTTGGAGGAAAGACCTGCTGGCAGGATACATCGAGTCCTTTGCCTGCCCTGCCTGATGCCTGCCTGCAAGCCTTGCTGCAGCCTTCCTGCCAGCCTACCTTCAAGTCTCCTGGCCAGCCTCCTGCCAGCCCTTGCTCTCTGCTGCCTGCCAGCCTCCCTGCCAGCCAGTCTGCCTGCCAGCTCTGTGGTGCCTATCTGCCTGCCTGCCTCCTGCCAGGCTTCCTGCCAGGCTTCCTGCCAGGCTTCCTGCCAGGCTTCCTGCAGCCTTGTGCCAGCCTTCCTGCAAGCCTTGGTGCCAGCCTTGGTGCCTGCCCACCTCCCTGCCAGCCTTCCTGCCAGCCAGCAACCCCACAACCATGGGGAAGAAGCGAAAGTCTCAGCAACCTGCCGCCATCCCTGGCCAAGAGGGACAGGGTCACCTCCCACCCTGTCCCTGACTCTGCTTCTGCTGGGGCTTCTGCTGCTCGGGCTTGCTCTTCTGGTGCTGGAGCTTCTGCTGAAGCTGCTCCTGGCGGTGGGTTGCTTCTGCTGCTGCGTATCTCTGCTGAAGCTGCCTCCTGTGGCCTGCTCGTCCTGCTCGTCCTGGCTCGTGCTCCTGGTCCTGCTCGTGCTCCTGGTCCTGCTCGTGCTCCTCTGGTGCTGCTGGTGCTGCTGGGCTCCTGGTGCTTACTCTGCTGCTGCTGATCCTGGTCCTGCTGATCCTGCTGCTGCTGCTGCTGCTGATGATGATGCTGATTATGATCCTGCTGCTGCTGCTGCTGCTGGATGATGATGATGATCCTGCTGGTGCTGCTGCTGCTGGGTGTGTGGAGGAGCAGCCCCTACCACCTGGGAGCCCCTCTGATGAGGGCCCATCTGGTCTGCAAAAGGGAGGAAGAGGCGTATGTGGGGACGGGAGAGGAGGCAATACTCTCATTGAGGAGGAACATGAGGATTGAGGTGCTGGAGTGGCTGAGAGTGAATGACTATCTGTGGCGGAAGGGACACGGCTGTACTGGGACACCAAAAGGAAGCAGGCTGATTGGATAGAGAGGGCGGAGAGTATGAGTTACAACTTCGGAGGTGCTCGCTCGGCTGGTGGAAACATATGCACACGGTATGGGAAGCTGCACCTGCAGAAAATCTGGCCAGGCCACGTTAAGCTGACGGGACAGAGAGACCTACGTCATGGCCAGGTGCAGCTTCCTGGAGGGTGAGATCCACCACCGAGGAGCACCAGGAGCCCCTCTGTCTACCTCTTCTCTCCGGCAGCCTGCTGAGACCAGTAATCTTCCGGCGCTGAGATCAGTCCCTGTCTCCAGGCAGGTTTCTGTGAGCATGCAGTGGCAGAGAACCCGCGGACAGCTGTTGTAAGCATGGTGGAGCGGCGTGGAGGACTCCGTGATGCGGTGGGGAGAATGGGAGACATCGAGTCCACCACAGTCGTAGCACATCCACAACACCCCAGCTCCACCTGCCGACACGAGAAGGCAGAGAGCCAACCAGCAGGAGGGTCAGAGCCACACTGTACTGCTAAGATCAGGGGACACCATCCGCACCTGCATAGATCTCCTCACTCTCAGCTGTGCCACACTGACTCCTCATCCTCGCAACGCGCAAGCCCTGTCTCACCATATGTCACCAGGCCCTGAGGGAACATGGCAGATCCCCAGTACCAGGTGGTGAAGGACGGATAATGGAGCCTGGCTATCAACAGACCCAAGGGAACACGTGGCTTCCCCACCCAGTCCAGGTCTGCTCCTCCACCCCAGGTGATGTCCCTCCCATACCAAGGAGCTTCCACGACGACGCGCTCCATACCACCTAAACCGAGAGCGCTACGGCCTACCAGGAAGGTCCAGGCAGCACAGCGGCAAGCGACTTGCCAGTCCAGGCACAAGAGTCATCAGACAACACCGTTGCCATCCGAGGTTCGAGCTGATGCCACCGATGAGGCCATGCGGAATGATGCGCACCGATGACAGCGTTATGTTCACCCACACCAAGTCCCTCACCCAGCTGCAGACCAGTACAGGCCGCACTAACACTACCATGTCCTCCATCCGCCAGCAGACCAAAGCCCGGCCTCAGTACATCTGTCATCAGTAACTGGGGCTGACACCTCACATGGCATGGAGGAAGGAGCTCTCAGCATCAAAGGGTTCTGAGCCAGCGTCATTCTGAGAGCTTCCCTCAACAGCACCGTCAGCTGTTTGTCGCATCTCGGGGCCAGGCAGACCCCAATGGCGCTTCAGACAAGCACTTCCAGCAGCCAGCACCTCCACTAGGCAACTGGACCTCACCCCTGAGGCTGGGCACACCTGCCGAGTGAAGCCAAGAAGGAGTGCCAGAAACTGGCCCTGGCCTGGCTACCTGTGACTTCTATTAGTGGACATCTTGGATCTTTGGTCATTATTTCACTTTTACAGCTTATTTTGTTCAATAAAGTTTCATCTTGAGTTCACACACTGTGCTTCATTCTTTTTTTGAGGTATAAAGTCATTGGTGAGAAACCTTTTAGAATTGGTAAGCCTTCTGCATGCTTGTGGGATGGGGAAAGAACTACAGTGGGGGATGGGACAGGGGATATCCTGTGGGAACGGGTAGATACGGCTGTGGAATGTGGTAGAAGATTATGTATATGCAGTGGAGGTTAAATAAGCTCTACCCAGTGCAAGCATAGTGGGACTGTATGTGGTCCATCCCTCCCTAGTTGCCATCACTCCTAATAGGCCCGTCTAGCTGCAATAATAAGTGTATCAATCATGAGCGAGAGGTTTCTACGCCAAAAGCACGGACCAACTCTTATTTGAATGGTCAGAACGCCCACCTAGTTTATTAATGTAGGACCGCAACCGCCAAACATACATGTGCACACTGACCGTCAATAAGAGATGTATGAGACAGACACCACTTGAAGGAAGCATCCGCATTAGCATCTATCATCACTGTCTTGCCACTGCCACCGGCTCCAGCTTGGGAGGTGGCCACCAGTGTCTCAGGAGGTTGAGCAGACTGCTTCTTCCTTCACACATAGTGAAGGCTCTGTTGGGGCCTGGACACTATCCTGAGTTGTCTATCAAGGTTTCTTCCCGTTGCCTCCCAGTTCCCCACGGCTCCATGTCCCCATATGCCTTTCGGAGGTCCACGAGCCTGTTCTGCAAGACTGGAGTGTTTGGTGCGCAAGTGAGATTTGTGCAGGAGTGCAAGCATCAGGCTACTAGCGCAGATGTATCCATCGGTGATCCTCTCCAGTGCTCTGGGCGATGCTAGCGCATCGGTGGTGGAGCAAGTACGCTGGAACCACTGTCTGCCAGGATGCCAAAGGTGTTCTCACGCAACCACCCACCTTGCTGGACAGGCACTGTAGTTGAAGATCCTCTTCATCACCGGGTGAGGCATCTGGAGGTGGTAGGGCTTCCACGAGGTAGGTATCTGAGGGAGAAGGACGTCATGCCGCCCACGATGAAGTACAGGCACATCCTTGTGTGTCGTTGGCAAGGGGTTGATCTGGAAAGCCCATGAGAGGTTGCCCACTTCCACAAGCCCTCCTTGAGGTCACTGGCGTTGTATACGCTGGCATCCTGAACAATGAGCGCTGGCTGAAGCATCGATGTACATGAACTTGTAGTCAGCATCGACTCATAGGCAAAGAATGGAACGATGCTGAAGAAGCCCTTGTAGTTGAAATAAGTGAGCCCGCTGGGTGGATGCTTTGCAGGCCCACGGGTTTTGTGAGCTGAGGAGGGTGTGGTCGGGTAAGAGAGCGCTGTACCACTGCTCTGCTAACTTTCTTCGCATCCGTGTTATCAAGTGTGAGGGGGCACCTCTGCCACGCGCACTCTGCACGTATTCTTCGAGATGGCTACTGCACCACTTACTCTGACACAATGCTGATGGTGTTGTGCTCTCTCACACCTCCATGCCGTACTGATCAATGCTCCTAGTATGTGTGTGTGTATGTATGTGTGCGCAGGTAGTGAGGTGCCGACCTGAGCGCCAGTAACAGACTGGGCCGGAAGTTGGTGTTGCCTTAGTCTAACTGGTGTGCAGCCGCTGCACAATTCATCAAAATGGCTGGAGGCATCCTGCATGAAGTTCTGGAATGCCCGAGTGGTTTTCGAGTTCGCTCGAGCTCCACATCAGCTTGTTGTACAGTCCGTACTGTGCTCTTCTCCCGATCCATCTTCAGACGGCCAGACGCTTCTTGGCCTCTCTCCTTTTCTCCTGTAGTCGAGTTCACAGAGCCTGTAGATGGCTTCGGCACTGTTGGAGAAAGGATGGTGGCTGCCAAAAGGACCTGTGTTACACCACAGATTGACATGACTGGATGCCTGTGGAAGAGAAAAGAGTCAGATGAAGGCTGCAAGAGGTCTGCACAGCTGGGCTGCCTGGGCCTGAAAAGTGAGATGCAGTTGCTCCGCCTTTTTAAGAAAGTGTCGCCTTTGCATCCTCTAGGGCATCCTCTAGGCATCCTGTAAGACATCCCTTCATATCCGAGATAGGTTCCGCCTCTGCGAACGTTTTTTCCATTTTAAATGCTTTGTTTCCGCTTGGCATCTGTTCTGCATCCGTTCTGCATCTGTTCCGCTTCCTCCCTGCATCCAAGCGGATTCGAGTTGCGCGGATGCGGAATGGATGCCTAGCGGATATAGCGGATGCATAACGGATGCAGAACGGCTGCGTAGCGGATGCGTAGCGGATGCAGAACGGACGAATTGGATACATTTTCCGCGCAAAAGTTTTGAGCCGCTCAAAACTTTCTGAGCGGATCAAACATCAATAGACGGATACTGGACGGATAGAGAGGAAGCAAATGGAGGCAGCGAGTACATCGCGTTAACCAATGGATGGCAAGTTTTTTTGTCCGTTTTACATCCTCTTTGTATCCGTTGGTGCAGTGTGACAGGGGCTTAAGATATTTAGACCAGAGGTAAGTGATTTACAAGACTAAGAACCAAAAGGGATATTTTTTTGTATTGCAAAGTTTTCAGTCATAGAAAGAAAAGAAACTGCCTTCCTTAATTCTGACTATTGGTTTATCTTACCTAGTATTGCTGGCAATTACAGGCAATATTTCTCCATTATGGGATCTTTAATTCTCCATTAATTTGAAACTTCTCCACCCAATAAATTTACTACAGTCTGAACTTGACAGTGATAGTCGCTTTTTGTTTGCTATTGCAGGGAGATAAAACATAAAAGGTGAAAATCTGGTGGTTATTAGGAAGCATATATGTATTCTAATAGGTTATTATATAATTTAGATATATTTTTCTCCAGGGCCCAGGAGTATTTTATCTAATTGAATGTCTTTTATTTCAAATCCATATTCTTTTACATCCCTATTATATCTTATTTTTATCTGAAAGTAGGACCAATTGTCAATGATTATTTCTTGAGTTTCTAACTCCTGAATCGATTGAAGCTTTCCCTCATTGTCTAGAATTTGGTGGTATTTGAGCTTTTTGCTAATATCCATCATGTTGGGATGGAACATTGCTTCCATTGTTGAAAGCCACCTCGGAATTTTAGTGTAGTGGTTCCTTCTGATATCTGTCCAAATTTTAATCAGAGATTTACGTAGAGGTGTCTGGAAAAATATGAATGGCTTTTATTGTTTGGGTTCCACAAAATTGCATGCTACCCTATTTGTAACTCATGGCCCTCAAGTGTTAAGATTCTTTTGTTTCCTAATTTAATCCAATCCTTTATCCACACTAGTACCGTCACTTTGTAATAGGTCTCCCAGGTGGGAAGCCCAAAACCACCCTTGTTTTTATTGTCTTGTAGATAGATTTTTTTTATTTTCGTTTTTTTCCCTGCCCAAATGAATTTCATTTTGTCCAAATCTTTGAAGAATTTTTTTCCCAATAGTATTGGAATTGTTTGAAATAAATAAAACATTTTGGGTAGGACATTCATCTTGATCATTACTATTCTACCTAATGAGGAGATTTGCATTTTACTCCAATTTTCCAGATCCTGTCCAATTTGTTGCAATAATTTGGTATAGTTGTCCTCCCTCAAGGTTGATGTTCTAGGTTTTAGCCAAATGCCCAAATATTTAATCTTATTTACAATTTGTAATCCCATTATTTCCTCTAGTTCTTTTTGTTTAGTGCTTATTAAGTTTTTAACTAGCATTTGGTCTTTTCCTTATTAATTTTTAATCCTGCCAATTTGCCAAATTTATCTACTTCATTTAATAGTACTGGTCCTGAGTCTACTGGTTCTTCTATGACAAATACCATGTCATCTGCAAATGCTTGTAACTTGTACTCTTGACTTTTAATTTTTGTTCCCTTAATTTCTTTGTTCGATTTAATTCTATCCAATAATGTTTCTAGAATTGTTATAAAAAGCAGAGGTGACACTGGGCATCCCTGCCTGACACTCTTCTTTATCTCAAATGGTTTGGTAGCTTCTCCATTTATCAGTACATTTGCCTTTTGTGTGGCATAAATTGAATTTAGCATATTTGCAAAATTACCACCAAATTTCATTAGGTTAATCTGGTGTTTCATAAAATCCTAGTTGAGGTTATCAAAGGCCTTTTGTGCATCCAGGAGGACAAGGGCCACTTGATTTCCTGGGTGCAGTTCATAAAATTCTAATATATGTATAATCGTTCTTGTGTTATATGTCTTGTAGGAAGAAATCCATTTTGGTCAGGGTGAATTTTGTCATTGAGCACTTTCTTTAGTCTTTCTGTCATTTTAGTCATGAGAATTTTATAGTCTGAATTTAAAAGAGATATCGGTCTCTGAAATTCTTATTGTTGAATGGTTAAGTTAATTTACAGTCCCCGTTTGTTTTAAAGTTTATTGACAACCCAATCAACTATGTACTCAAATGTTCAAAACCTTATTAATCGTTATTAAACTAATTTCTGTTAGGAATAAATTAAGGTCTTAATAAATTTTAATAACTGTATTCTAATGTCAGATCTCAGATAATCCAGTAATTAGTCTAGTTAATCAACTAAATAAATATCCCACAGTGTTATAGCCCAATAGAAATATTTGAATTTATTATAATATTTTGTCTATTGCTTTTCTAAATAAAGTATAAAATACAAAATTTAAATTAACACTTCTTAACTCTTAATAGACCATAATATCCAACCAAGAGAGGGGAAAAGAAAGAGAAGGAAAGAAAGAGCAATTGTTTATGTTGTCATTGTACTGAACAATGTACTGAATTCATTAATCTACAATAAATCAGCTATATATAAGAAAGGGAAAGGGAGGGGAGGAATATCCGAAACAGAGAAATTACAAAGAAATTAAATTATAAGGTTAATAAATACCACTTTCCAAGCCAATTTCTATATAGAATGATCAATCAGTATTTGTCTCTTATTATTGTTAAGTATATATAGACATATTAAATATATGAAATGATATATATAGAATAAAACCAACCAAGCCCAATAAATTCAAAGGAGGGATAAATACTTCAAGAGAGGGGGTATAAAATCTCTTAATGTCTTACTGTCACCTTAATATCTCACTATTAAATAATAATGAATACCTAAATACATACATAGTTAACTCTATTCAAATTTTAAATCAGTAGTAGAGACAGCCAAAATAGAAAATATTTATCCAGCTTATTTTGTATCGATTTCGTTCTGTTCTCAGTTCTATTTATCACTCCAGTTATGTTGGTACATAAAGTTTTGCTTCTTTCAATGTCCGCCTCCAAAGTCTGCACCGTCACTCCTCAAAGCTTTCTTAAAGTTCTCTCCAGATCCCAAGTCCCTTTCTCAAGCGGAATAATTTCAATAGTCTCACTTCAAGCAGTTAGTAACAGAGGGCTCCTTCCAGTAATATCCCCTTGTCTCTCCTTCTCGATTTTCTTTTTTTTTAAAGTTGTATTTACATTATTTCCCAGCGTTGGGGGTAGAAAACTAGATCACTGCTGCCACTTCCCACTTTCACCCCTTTCATTCTGGGTTTCGGTGATACAAGCAGTTCTTCTTCCCATTCCAGTTATAATCCCAAAAATGCTTCTTGTACCGATAGCTTGCCCGACCTCAGCTTGCAATCTCCTCGCTGCTTCCTTTCTTTGCTGTTTCGTCTCGTCTTCGGGTCTGCCCGTGTTGGGCTGACTTCTTTCACCTCGGACTTCGGGCTCTCTTCTTCACTGCCTCAGGATTGCAATTCCCGATTGGGCTTCAAGAGTCTCTCCTCACTTTGGTGATCCCTCCAGGAGCCAACGCCACCACGAACGGCTATCCAAAAAAGAACCCGATGCAGGGGAGTAGGACAGAGTTCCCCTGCACCGCCATGACGTGACGTCACCGGAAGTCCTAGTGATGGCATTCTTGGTTGTGGTTGTAAAATGAGGACCATCTTCATCTTCTCTGCCCTGTCACACTTGCTTATGCTTCAGCCACTCTCCCGCCTATCTCCCACCCCCATTGTGCCCATTTGGCCATCTTGCATTTTTCTGTCCCTAACTGACCTTTGCCATTTTCTTCCTACAGCTACTTACTAGGTGTTCTGACCCATGCCCTTTTCCAACAAATCAAACACAATCCAAAGGGAACAGAAACCTTTTAATGCTTCTGCAAAATAATNTCCAAAGGGAACAGAAACCTTTTAATGCTTCTGCAAAATAATTAGCTGTGATAAGCACAAGCCTTGCCAAACTGTGTAAAACTTGCCAAAAGATAACAGACAAGAAATAATTTGCAATACAAGTATCTTCAAATACAAACTCAGGATACTGGAATGTCCATCGAGGGTGTAGTTTCAAAACGTCTTCGCCTTCTGCAAAGAACTTTCATTTCACAGCTGGCTTTTATCTTCTTGAAGGAGGGGCCATTACCTTGCAGCCTTACTCTCGAGTTGCCTGTACTGTTGTAGGTACCCTTTCCTATGAGCAATCTTGTGCACACACGCACTTGGTACAGGCTGCTTGGGAACCTCCTCATCACTGCTGCCAGCCCCCACAATCACTGAAGGCAGCAGTCCACCCCCTAATGGCCCCTCATCTGAGTCCTCGCCCTCCTCGGCCGTCCGCAACTGTTAATGACAACACTAGGCATGCTGGGCAAATATTGGCTCTTCATGTGGCCTCATGAAGAGCCAACAGGGTTGCTTTTTGTGTTTTGCTAAACAAGGATGATTTGTAAACTATTTATATGACTGAAGAAATATTCAGGAATCAAAAATAATGACAAAGCAGCATTATTTTGAGACACTCCAGATATTCAGTCTGTATTGTCACAAAAAATAAATGAAATGTGAAGCATACTCAGTTGATTTAACTTTTATTCTGCGTATTATTTCATAGTGCAGGAATCAAGGAGATGCTTGGGGTTTGATGTATTCAACATCATTTGCATGTGTAAGAATTGTGTAGTTTTTCTAAACCTAAGGCAGAAACTGCTGCCTTCTAATAATTTATAGACATTTTTTTCATTTTATTAAATATTCCACATCTAGGTGAATGAGTAGGACAAGATATAGAGCATTTGCAAAAAAGAGTTATCTTGTGGAAAATGAATCATAAATATCATAACAATTTCCATTTTTGCTATACACAGGTAGAAAATGACGATGGAGCTCAGGAAAATACCTTTTCCATGGATCCTCAACTGGAACGCCAAGTAGAAACTATTCGCAATCTTGTTGATTCATATGTTGGGATCATCAACAAATCTATCCGAGACCTTATGCCAAAGACAATAATGCACCTTATGATAAATAATGTAACTATGGCTTGATCATTTATTTTGCCAGGGTGGCAGAGGGATGAAGCTACAGTTATTCTCGCATTACGACAGTTCAATTAGCTTCAAAATTACAACCCCCCCCAAAAAAGTATGTATGACCCCGTCCCAAAGTTATGCATGTTTCAGCACCACAGTGGTCATTTGCCCTTATGACTGAGGAGTGCAGAGACTTTACAACATTTCCCCTCTCCATCTTGCCCCACCAGGTGTCCACAGGCACTGGGCTCTGCTTTGCTAGCATCAGCAGCTTCAAGGATTGGGGCATTTCAGATTTAACAGATTTAACAGATAATTAGAGTTGGAAGGAACCTTATAGATCATCTAGTCCAACCCCCCCCGCCGCCACCCAAGCAGGAGTCTCTACACCATTTCTGACAAATGGCAGTCCAATCTCTTCTTGAAAGTCTCAAGTAATGGCACTCCCACAACTTCCGAGGGCAAGTTGTTCCATTGGGTGATTGTTCTCACTGTCAGAAAGTTTCTCCTTATTTCCAGGTTAAATCTCTCCTTGTTCAGTTTCCATCCATTATTCCTTATCTGGCCTCCAGGTGCTTTAGAAAATAGCTTGACCCCTTCCTCCCTGTGGAAGACTGCTATCATGTCTCCCCTGGTCCTTTTTTTTACTAGTCTAGCCAAGCCCAGTTCCTGCAACCGTTCATTGTATGTTTTAGCCTCCAGTTCCCTAATCATCCTGGTTGCTCTTCTCTGTACTTTTTCGAGTCTCAACTTATTTTTATAATGTGGTGAACAAAACTGAATGCAGTACTTTAGGTGTGGTCTTACTAAGCCTTTATAGAGGGGTATTAGTACTTCCCTTGATCTTGATTGTATCCCTCTGTTAATACAACTTAAGATTGCATTAGCTTTTTTGGCTGCTGCTGCACACCGCTGGCTTATACTTAGCTGGTTGTCCAGTAAGACTCCAAGATCCCTCTCACAGTTACTGCTATTGAGTCATAGTTACTGCTATTTCCTCATTGGGTTCTGCGTTGATTAGCTACCAATCCCTGGAGCTGTTCATTCGAACAGTCAGCAGCAAGCAAGAGGCTGCTCGGCGCCAGCCATTTACTTTTTAAATAATATTTTCAGTTCTCTTCTGAGTTCCTGATACAGGTAGTCCCTGACTTATGACATTAATGGAGTCTGCTCATCGTAAGTCAGGGATTATGTTAAATGAAGCATCTAACAACCTCCCTGTCCCTGGTTTCCCAGTGTATTTGTTAAACGTTGAAACAAATGCATGGGTTGTTAGGTACAGCAAGAGGTGACTCAGGGATGGGAGAAATAGAGGGAGACTTAGTGCAGGGACAGGCACTCCATGCTGTCTCCTGCCCCTTGGTTTCCCCAAAGCCCTATGGGCTTCCTCTATACCCCACCCTGTCATCATTCGCTTACTTGCTTTTTGATGAGTTCAGGAAGTCAGTATAAAGAAGGCCACATTCTTGCTGAGTCACGTGACATAATCAAGAAAAAAAGATTTTTTTTCTTTTCTCCCCACCCAGTGTAAACCATTACAATATCTTCTTCGCTGCTCTGAGGAGGCTTTGCCAGTGAGGACAGAGGCCGGAAGGTTGCACGTGGCCATCTGCCTCTGTCAGCCTGATGAGGCCTTTGCTGGTGAGGATGGAGGCTGGGAGGGATGCACGCAGCCAATCCCAGCCTGTGTTGTTGCCAGCAAACGGCCTTGAGGAGATCTTTGCCAACAAGAACGGAGACCTGGAGGGTATGCCCTTCCTGGCCTCCGTTCTTGCCAGCAAACAGTTTTTGCAATATACAGCAATACAGCTTTTGCAAATGGAGGGAATTTGGTGCTTCAGGCCTTCCCTTCATTTGCAAAGCCTTTTCTTGCAGGTCTCGTCCAGGCTTCCATTTGCAGAGAACAGAGGCCTAAAGTACCATGAGATCAGGCGAAATCAATAGTGCAAGATCTTGTGATACTGATCTTGCAGTACTTTAGGCCTTCATTCTCTGTACACGCACCAAAGGCCTGAAACACCAAACATTCAAAGAAATTGAAGGCTCCCTGGATCTTCGCAAGGTGAATATCCACAGGTTTAGTGCCTGTAGAGATTTGGCGGACAGGATGGGGGGAAATAGGGTGAATTTACATCTACAGTGGTTTGTAAGTGTGAAAGATTGCCATGCTGCTACAAACATTTGTAATTTCAGGACTGTGTTGTAAGTACTTGTTTAGGTCATAACTTCCAACAGTCACTAAGAGATCTATCATAACTCAGGGATTATCTTTATTCTGGCAAGAGATTTAAGAAGAAAAAGTAATGTATTATTTGCCTTAGAATTTATACTTGAAGAGTAAAAGTTTGACGAAAGATAAAGAAATGGTGAAATGCTTTACATTAAATAATAACTTAATGGAGACAGTACTGTACAAGTAATGTGCAGGAATAACATTTTTGAATGGATTTTCTGAATTTATTGTGGCACCTGGCTAAGATTGTTTTATGGGCCATATCTCTGGTACATTGCTTGAAGGATGCTTTGGCTTGATCAAATCCAATTGAAATCAATACATTAAAAGAGAATCCACATTGACCTAGGTTGGTACCAAGTAGTTTTTGGCAGGAAATCTGGAATTTATCTTGAAGAGTAAAAAAAACAGACAACTTGCATTGAAAATTAATTTGAGCCAGTGGCTATCATCTGCTATTTGGGCACAAGTTTTAATTGGAACTATTCCACCTTCACTTGGAGGAACAGAGTGAGGTAAAAAAACCTAAAAAACCTTCCATTTTTTAGGAAGTTTGATTATAGAACTTATAATGGGTCTAGATTCTTACATGCAATATTGAAACTCATAGGCAGTGTGATACTTCTTTGGCCTCAAATTCTTTCAGTCTACTGAAATATAATTATCTTCCATTGTACAAAAAAACTTGGCAGCTATGCTTGATTTTCCAAGAAAAATAGTTTCAAATAATCAGGTATGCAGCTGCAAGGCAGAAAATATAGTTTTTTAATGCAACCCTTTGCCATTTAAAGGTTGTCTGTTCCTGTTTTAAGCTTTAATTTGTTTTTTATTTAATGTATTATGTGAATTCAGCCATTGTGGTCTTTTTAAACATTGTTTATCAGTGTATTATACTGTATGAACTCAAACAACCAGATGATCTATGGGAACCTTTCCAAAATGCAGTAGATAGTTGAGGCCAGAGCAGTCTTCTTCAGAATCATTGAGTACAGCATCCCATCTGGGGGAAGTGTCCTTTCGCCTCACTATTACTCCACTCTTGATCTATCTAATGCAGCCTATTGTTGTTGGAAAGCGTTACATTTTCTATGCACCCAATATTACCTATCCCTCACAGACCAAGGATTTCATCCATTCGGAGTTGCTGGCCTACTTATACTCTTCTGCAGACCAAAACAGCTTGATGGAAGAGTCAGCAGACCAGGCACAGCGCAGGGATGACATGCTGCGAATGTACCATGCCCTGAAGGAAGCTTTGAATATAATTGGAGACATCACTACCAGTACAATTTCTACCCCAGTTCCTCCTCCTGTGGATGATACATGGCTGCAAGCAGGAAGCGGTGGGCATAGGTGAGTTGGTATAGTAATTAGTTGGTTCTGTTATGCCTTTATCTTAAATTATATTAACTTGTTCTATTTTAATATGTCCTTTTTTTTTCTCTTACAGCCCAACATCTCAGCGCAGGCCTCCTTCTACTGTGTTGCCTCCCGGAAGACCTCCAGCTGTGAGGGGCCCCATGCCTGGTCCTCCCTTGATTCCAGTGTCAGTTACAGGCTCATCCTCTTTTGTGGCACCACCCATTCCTTCACGCCCTGTACCACAAAGTGCATTTATTACTAATAATGAACCTTTCTCAGCCCCGCCTCAAATTCCCTCACGGCCAGCACGTATTCCACCTGGTATACCTCCAGGTGTACCCAGGTAAGAGCCAGTTCAGATTTCCCTTAGCTATTTTTTTTCATTTTGTCCTGGGCTATGTCTGTGGTTATGAAATAGTCACAGTCTTTGTTCCTGTGTCAACTTATTAATTTTGAACAGATGTAGAAGATACTATATTTAGATATTCTCTTAAAAAATTAGAAAATTGCTTATGCAGAATCTTGGTATGGTGCAGCTTTTTTCGTGGTTAAAAGATCTATGGGAAGAAGTAGGTGTAAATTTAAAAGCCTCCTTTCACATCCAAAGAGAAAATTGTCAAACTTTTTCAACTTTTCCAAAAGTTGAAATAGAGAGGAAAATAGAAATAATCTTAGACTGTCCAGATCATAAGTCTTATAGATAAGCATTATAGATTAAGATAAGCATTATAACATTTGCACATGGCATAGAAGTTCAGAAGAAGCTAGAAAATGGGCAGGAATGTTGAGGCTCTTATACTTTGGCAATATCTGTCTAATTTCTATCTTCTATTTCTTTGTTCATTTCCTCTGCAGCAGAAGACCTCCTGCAGCACCAAACCGGCCTACTATTATCAGACCAACTGAGCCCTCCTTGTTAGATTAACCATGATCACTACCCAGAGGGGAAAGCAATATTGCTTATTAACTATCTTATGGAAAGAACTCATGTTTAATCTTTAGTGTAAAGGAGCTCTTTATAACTGGTCAGTTATAGTCAAGGCACATTTTCCCCATTTCTCCTCCTCCCTTTTCTTCCCACAATAACACAACCACAATAACAGACATCAAGAAATAGATGCTGTCGGTTGATTATTTGTAAATAGCTCTGAGAAGCCAAGCATTCCTGTTCTATTTTTCTCTCCGTACCTTGGCTAGGAAAGGATTTAATGACCAGAAGTCTTCTCTTTTGGGAAGAGGAGGATTTATTTCTTCCTGTTTTTTTCATGGTGGCCACACCAGGCCCATTCCACATGGGAACATGGAGGATTCTGTTTTGTGGAATTGTTTTGCACTTTGTTGGAAATAGAGAAACAACCCCCAGGTACTTGAGTGTTTGAGATGAGAATGCCTACAAATGTATAAATCTACAGATATTGTATTTCCACTAACACTTGTTAGAATCTCTTGCCATTTATGTTGATTGGATCTATTTTCCCTGCTACCCTTTAATTCCTTAGTTATAATATATATGAAATCTTTCTCTTAGACTTTTACCTTTCCACCATGTCACTTTAGTACAATATTGATCAATTTATTTCGATATAGCTCTGAAAAATAATGGAACTGCAAATAAAAAAATGGCTAATAATATTCAATTTATGAAACTGGAGCAAGATTTTATCAAAGAGAATCATTGGAAAGAGGAATGCACCAAGTTGTTTTTGGGCCTCTGATATAGTGCTGACTTAAACCATGCTACCTTTGTACAACCAGTGATTATGTTTCAATGGAAGTGACAAACATACGTTGCCAGTTACAACTTGGGATGAGCTTGATATAATATTAGTAAAGAAAAATGGCCAGTTGCAGGAAATGATTTAATAATTTTAATATAAATTTGGCCAGGATAATTACTCCAATAGATAAGTGGTAAGAAGAGGCAATACTTAAAAAACTGTGATCTTTTGCAGAGATTACGATATATATAGAAAACCTTTCCTACTTATGCAGATTTCTTTGCCCTTCAGTTCATGTGAACTATATTTACTTCTAGATTGAGGCATATTCTTTGTGGCAAACACGTTCCCTCTGCCCTACAAAAATTCATATAACATTTTTTAATGTTGGCTACTCCTTTTTTTATCCCAAGAGTTTGTCGAGCAAGACTGAAGTCTTGTCAACAGACTGGTAAAGCAATCTGCCCTCTCTGGGCTGTGGTTGTATATATTTCTTCATAAAATAGCCTGTATTGGTACTTCTTTGATTCTAGTTTTTTTAAAAGAAGACCCAAGTTGCCTCCCAACCTGCTCTCACTTACGTACCCTTGCCCTTCCTAAGATAAGATATATGGAACGGATACCATCTGCCTTAATGCTTCCTTCCAGTGACCTCTCTCTGTTTACGTGCTCTGAAACAGAAATTGCTTGCTTCATGTCTTAAAGCATAACTTTTCCAGAGTGCTTTGTGCCTTTATTATTGCTTAAATTCTATGTCATTTGCCCAAGTAGCCAGCACTGCCTTCCTGTAAAATGTCCCTCTATTGCCAAAATCATTACCAAGGGCTTTGAACCTCCTTTGCAATATATTTCCCCCAAAACAGATGCTTGCCATGTAGCATTTTCTTCTCTGATTAGTTGTCTCTTGATTCTGTGTGAAGGGGTTATTATATCATCTTTCTATCTTTAAAAGAAAAAGTTCCCAGCAGTTTGAAATAAGTGCCTCCATTATATATCCAATTAATAAACTAAAATAAAGGGAAATTCTGCTGGTGGAAGATCTCTGCCAATTTGTGATGTTGGGTTTTTATGCATTTTTTTATTCTATTACTTCTGAACACATCTTTATTTAAGAATTATTGGAATGAATAGAAGTTAATCCATAAATTAGTTATGATTAATAAGTTCACGTTTCTGTTAACTAACACTTCCAAATAGCAATAGTTTGAGTAATATCTTGAATTCTTGTGCCATTTGGTATGATTTCTGACCTGGAGGCTAGTATATCCAATAAAAGTAACTAAATTTAAAAATTACAAAATTAATGACATTAATGCAACTAGCATCTTTATCCTACTTTTGTATGGACTTATACAAGTATTCATCATCTCACAATTAAAAGTGTATGTTAAAAGTGTAGGATCTAGTGGGACAAATGGAGCAGGTCCACCTTGCATTGCACAACTTACCAGCCTCTGTAGCAGAAAAACCATTTAATATTGAGAGGCATTAGCTGCTTCTCTCAAAGGAGATTGCTGTCTAGTTTTGCAGTCATAGAAGGCTTTTGACCATGTAACAAGAAATTAATTCAGTTTCTCGTACAGAAGGGTACATATAATATCCAGATTTATAGTTAGTTTCATAATTTTATGTCTATAATAATCATGAAAAATAGTAGATTTTTAGACACACATTTTCTATTTTTGTTATTATGATGTTAAATTTATCTTTTACAAGTGAACAGAGTAACAGGGAAAGAAAGATTTTCTAAGCCAATCTTACATCCCAAATTAATACATCTTGCATTATTTTGAAAAGTATTTCCATCCTTGACCACTTTCCATTGTATTATGTCTATGTATAGCATTGTCCCAATCTCTTAAAATTTCACATCCAGTGACATGTTTTTATGTTTTAGATTTCATTTTGATGGCAAATCACATCTTTGCTTTTTAAAATGTAGGGGTTTAAAATGTGTACTATATTCAACTCTTGGAATAAAACATTGGGTTCCACCCACGACTAATCAGTTTAATAGATAATAGGTCTCCTTAAGGATAACCTTGGTTAATCCATAAATTAGTCATGATTAATAATTTCTCCTTCCCCAAATACTTTTAACTTTGTTGCAGTCTTTCCAAAATAGATGAAATTGGATCTGTCAATTATATCTGTAACCATTCATGTTATAATTGGAATGTTTACTTGATTATTTAAACTAATGTTTTCCCCCAAGCTTGATCCCATGCTTGTGGCCTTGGGGTTGGTCAGCTTACATCTCTGGCAGGCACACAGAGTAGTTTTGGTTTCTGGTCTTCCCCCACCCTCTGTTGGCTCCCTCCCCTCTCTCCAGGATTCATGGCAGTCTGGCATCAGCAAAGTACCAGTGGTGTGAAGCAGGATGGCAATTCTTACATTCTGCTCCCCTTAAAAGAAATGGCTAGTCCTAGGAAAGAGAGAGAAAGAAACGAGTGGTTAATGGGCTATTTCAATGGGATTTATTGGGGTATTTGCCATGGAATTTTCAAAGGAGATGTGAGGCTCGCACATGTTGCATGAGCACAGAGGGGGGAAAGTCCATAGGATTAAGTATTGAAGTTTGCCCCTACAGTGGAAAACTGGATGATGCACCTGATCACAGTGTTAATTGAGCTGTGACTAGATTAATAACTCAGACAATGGGGAATGAGTTGATGTATTTCCGGCTGAATGTTTTGGATTGCTTTCTGGATTGCAAGAATTTGGTTGTGAGGTAGATTCTAACTTGAAAATTCTTTTGCTGAGAGTGTTTTTTATCTGCATGTTTTTTCTGGGTTTCTTATTCATTTTATTGGGCCTTGCACACAATACAAGTAGTTTGAAGGAATTTAATCCATTCTGCCAATAAGGTGGTTTGGGGGCTCAGTTGCAACAGTTCTGAGAAACCTCGGATCCGAAAATGAAGTACATTTTGGCTAACTTCAGGGAAATATCTGAAAAAAAAAACACATTTCAAAACACGTTGAAAACAAGTGTTTTGTTTTGTTTTTGCTTCTACATGCATGGGAGTACATGATTGTGTGATAATTTTTTGAATGGGAACTCTGTTTCAAAATTAAACTTTTCTGGGAGGATGGGGCTGACATCACAGAGATGTGCCTCATGGAGAGCTATTGAGACGGTTGAAATCCAGCTGTAAGAGAGGTCCTTAAATGGACTTAAATCACTTTGAAGGGGTGATGAGGGTAGAGAACACACTCTGGTGACCGCAGGGAGTCCGCAATCTCCCTGATTGGCCCTGAAAATTATCTCCTGTAAGCAAGGAAGATGGCCATTGCGTGAAGAAAGTGGAAGTGGAAGACGGTGTGAACAAACTGGGTGAGATGCTTTTAAATCAAAAGGAACAAAATTTAAGAACAAAAGGGAGAAAGAGTACCCTGGAATACAACTAAGGAAAGTAAGACTTAAAAAAGGGGTGGGGGGAGAGTTTCTTTCCACCTCCTGAAGAAAAGCGGTGAAGAGAGTTTTTGTGAGTCATAATTAAAACAAGAAATTGACTAAAGACTGGCTGAAAGTATATATTTAGGAAAACCGGACTGGAGATTTCAAATAGAATATAATACAAAACTAATTGAGAATTTTTGGATAATACAAACTGATTTTATGGACCTTATTCTATAACTTTTGAACCTACAGTGAATACAGTACATTGGAAGGAAAAAAAGAGATGCAGAGCAATTGTGCCACCTAAAGGCAGAAGTGAAAATTACAGTGGAAAATGTCAGCGGTCCAGAAAACCTCCACTCCAACAAATAATTCCAAGACAGGCATCTTCATAAAAGTTCTGTTTTAATTGGATAGTAAACTTGCACATCTGGGGAATCCCGAATCTGAAAGTTCCGAGCTTCCTTGCAATAAGTAAAACCTACAAATCTACTCCCTGCACCCATCATCACATCATATGCCCCAATCATCATCCGTCCCAACTTGAGACTTCTCACCACTGAATAACATGACCTTCACTTAGAAAAAGTATCTTACTATGTCTAATCACATACACCCCAAGAAATTCCCCCCTCCCATTTTCCCAGGCTCAAAAATGTGGCAGTGTGAAAGTCTGGTCCCAATATGACTTCCAAAGCTATCAGGCATCCCTTCAAAAAATCACGTCCTGAAAAATACAATAAACAAAACACAAGGGGTTAACACATTGTCCTCTTTTCCCCCTCTCCCCACTCCAAGGGAACCCTTTGGCTTGTCAAAGAATTGTTCATGTTCAATCAATCTATCTGAATATATATCCCGACTTTTCATCCAAGTAACTTCTAACAAAGGGAAGCCTTTCCAAAGCACTAAATATTGTAATTGTCCTCAGTTTAATATAGAATAGAGGATTTTCTTTATCTCATAATGTATTTCGCCCTATACTACTGTTTGGGGGGAGCTGCTGGTACAGGTCGTAGATTTGAACAAATAGCAGGCTTCAATAAGCTACACGGTGTATTTTCCCGCAGAAGATATCCCAAACCATATCTCAAAATGGCAGGAATTCAATTAAGGGGAAATACATAATTTTTAAAGCAGAATTCCAATTTCAAAATTAAGCTCATTTTCATGTTCTACGGGGTGGGAAACATTGAAAATCCACGTAATTTTCGGATCCAAGCATTCCCTGAGGAGATATCCCAAGTTATATCTCAAAATGGCAGGTAAAACTCAATTTAGCACGAATACATAACTTTTGAAGCAGAGCTCGGATTTGAAAACTAAGTTCATTTTCTTCTTCTACAGGGTGGGAAACATTGTACAACCGCATAGTTTTCGACTGCGATCTTTCCCTGAGGTGTTATCACAAGACATGTTTTAAAATGTAATGTACAACTTCAAGGAAGATCTTAAAATGGAGTCCGAACTCTATTTAGCAGGTATACATAACTTTTGAAGTAGAGCTCGGATTTGCAAACTAAGTTCATTTTCTTGTTCTACGGGGTGGGAAACATTGTACAACCGCATGGTTTTCGGCTGCGATCTTTCCCTGAGGAGTTATCACAAGACATGTTTTAAAATGGAAGGTATAACTTTGAGGAAGATCTTAAAATGGAGTCCGAACTCTATTTAGCAGGTACACATAACTTTAGAAGTAGAGCTCGCATTTGAAAACTAAGTTCATTTTCTTGTTCTACGGGGTGTGAAACATTGTACAACCGCATGGTTTTTGGCTGCGAGCTTTTCCTGAGGACAAATAGCAAGTTATATCTCAAAATGGCAGGTAAAACTCAATTTAGCACGAATACATAACTTTTGAAGCAGAGCTCGGATTTGAAAACTAAGTTCATTTTCTTCTTCTACAGGGTGGGAAACATTGTACAACCGCATAGTTTTCGACTGCGATCTTTCCCTGAGGAGTTATCACAAGACATGTTTTAAAATGGAAGGTATAACTTTGAGTAAGATCTTGAAATCGAGTCCGAACTCTATTTAGCAGGTATACATAACTTTAGAAGTAGAGCTCGCATTTGAAAACTAAGTCCATTTTCTTGTTCTACGTAGTGGGAAACATTGTACAACCGCATTGTTTTTGGCTGCGAGCTTTTCCTGAGGAGAAATAGCAAGTTATATCTCAAAATGGCAGGTAAAACTCAATTTAGCACGAATACATAACTTTTGAAGCAGAGCTCGGATTTGAAAACTAAGTTCATTTTCTTCTTCTACAGGGTGGGAAACATTGTACAACCGCATGGTTTTCGGCTGCGAGCTTTCCCTGACGAGAAATTGCAAGTTATATCTCAAAATGGAAGGTAGAACTCAATTTAGTAGGAATACATAACTTTTGAAGCAGAGCACAGATTTCAAAATTAAGCTCATTTTCATGTTCTACGGTGTAGGAAATATTGAAAATCCAAGTGATTTTCGGATGCGAGCTTTCCCTCAGAAGTTATCCCAAGACGTATTTCAAAATGGCAGTTAGAACTTAGATGTAGATCTCAAAAAGGAAGGTAGAACTCAATTTAGTAGGAAAACATAACTTTTGAAGCAGAGCTCCGATTTCAAAATTAAGCCCATTTTCATGTTCTACGGGGTGGGAAATGTTGAACATTGACATGATTTTCGGATCCGAGCTTTCCCTGGGAAGATATCCCAAGACATATTTCAAAATGGAAGGTATAACTTAGATGTAGATCTCAACATGGAAGATAGAAGTCAATTTAGTAGGAATACATAACTTTTGAAGGAGAGCTTGGATTTCAAAATTAAGCTCATTGTTATGTTTTACGGGGTGGGAAATGTTGAACATCCACATGATATTCGGATCCAAGCTTTCCCTGAGGAGATATCCCAAGGCATATCTCAAAATGGCAGGTAGAACTGAAAGGTAGATCTCAAAATGGAAGATAAAACTCAATTTAGTAGCAATACATAACATTTGAAGCAGACCTCAGATTTCCAAATTAAACTTATTTTCATATTCTACAGGGTGGGAAACATTGTAAATCCATAAGATTTTCGGATCCGAGCTTTCCCTGAGGAGATATCCCAAGACATATTTCAAAATGGAAGGTAGAACTCAATTTAGTAGCAATACATAACTTTTGAAGCAGAGCTCTGGTTTCAAAATTAAACTCATTTTCATGTTCTATGGGGTAGGAAATCCACAACATTTCCGGATCCGAGCTTTCCCTGAGGAGATATCCCAAGACATATTTCAAAATGGAAGGTGTAACTTAAACGAAGATCTCAAAATAGAAGGTAGAAATATTGAAAATCCACGTGATTTTGGATCCGAGCTTTCCCTGAGGAGATATCGCAAGACATGTCTCAAAATGGCAGGTAGAACTCAATTTAATAGGAATACGAGCTTTCCCTGAGCAGATATCCCATGGCAGTTACAACTGAGACGTTGTCAGCCTTCAAGATCTTCTGCTATTGCTTTGCATCTTTCGACTGCCATAAGTAACGGGGGGGGAGGAAGGGGAGGTAAGGATAAGTTGGGGAAGTGAGAAAGCTGGAGGTGTTACATTCTTCTGTTGTGTAATGGGGGGGGGAAGGCATACAATAGAGTTAGGGTTTATTTCTCCGCTTGCTTTTCTTTTGCTCATGTGCAAGCAAGAACTGCAAAAGCCCCGTTATCGGAAAATACTGGACAAGGTCAACGCGACAGAGGGCCTGCATCATCACCTGAAGATGGCCGGCACATGATCATAATTCACAACCCTAATTGGACGTGTCATGCTGAAAATAATTGTGGGGTGGGAACATTTCCAATCAACTTTGTATAGCCGGTGTGCAAATTGCCGCGGCGCTAAAATTTATCAGATTCAGAATTCTTTGGTTGCTACCACTTCACTCTTCAGTAAAAGATGTATTTTTCTCTAAAGGCTAAAGAGTCCTGAAAGTGATTTTCTCTTATCCCCTGGATTTTTGAATCGGAGCTACTGCCTTGACAATTATTGCTGAATCTCCATGTCAACACGGCAGGGCGGCCAGCCGCGGAGAGAATACCGGAGGACCCAATTTGCTTCTGAGTGTGGGGGCCTGAGACAGAATCATGTCATCTTGCCATATAGTTGACAGGGCAAGGAGGATGCCCGGGAGCCCATCTTGGGAGGGGGTCCGAAGAGTTCTGTGGCCTGGTTTCAGGGAGGCGCCATATCGGGCTAGCAGAGACCTCAGCAGCGTTGGCGTCGTTGACTCAGGTCGTTCAGTGGGAGGAACCGGAGAAGGAGATGTCCAGTTGTGAAACGGCAGGTAGCCCCAGCTAGATGGTGGGTGGGAGTTGG